>OY756372.1:16836157-17108657 GCA_963576895.1 Ceraclea dissimilis
CCCCTGCGTCCATTGTCGAACATAGGCCTCCCCCATTGATTTCCACAGCTCCCTATCCTGGGCAGACCGCATCCAACCACCTCCCGCAACTCGCCTTACATCGTCCGACCACCGTGCTTGAGGCCTACCAACACTTCTTCTGCCTGTTCTAGGTCGCCACTCCAGGACTTTCTTTGTCCACCTAGAGTCTGTGGTTCTAGCCACATGACCAGCGTGGTTACAGAATTGGATTTAGTTAGTTGGTGAATAGTTCGCGTCGTGTGTTTGTATATCAATTTTTTGCTGTGCAATGTGAGAATTGAATTTTGATTTTTTCAGACGCCAAAATACAATATTATAAAAATACACTTCCCAAAGATAAAAGGTAAACCGATCGACAATATTTGTGGGATACGATGTTTCCATTGGACATAGATGGTAACCAATAACAATAATATATCGATACAAAGAACTGTGGGAAGAGATTGAGATACAAGAATTATTGAAGAAAATACAGAATAATACCAAACTACACTCCAGTACTACGAGTATCTATGCATTCCTAATGTCAAATAATTCCTTCAGAGTGAGAATATTGCCAGCAGTAACAATAGAAACACTATTCTTATTCCGCACGTTATTCTTATGGCAATATATCTTCAAATAATTGTCAGGTTGCACGAAATGTCCAAATTAATTAAATACTTAACGGTTTGTACAGTGTATCAAGAAAGATATGGTCTCTGACGAGGGCACCACTTGTAGCTTTTTGGCCACCGTATAATAACAACACAACACAACACGACACAGAGAGCTATGGAGAGAAAGATGCTGGGCATTTTTTTAAGGGACAGGTTACCAAATGTTCGTATCAGAGAGAAAACCAAAGTAACCGATGTGGCGGAAAGGGTCGCTAGCCTTATCTGAAGCTGGGCTGGGCATATTTCCAGGTGCCAAGACTCCCGATGGACCAAAAAGATAATAAAATGGCGGCCAAGAACAAGCCGAAGAAGCGTCGGGAGACCCCAGGCAAGGTGGTCCGATGATATTAGGAAATGTGACGGTGGTGGATGGATGCAGTGTGCCCAAGACAGGGAGCTGTGGAGGACCAAAGGGGAGGCCTATGTCCAACAATGGACCTGAGGGGCTGCGGAAGAAGAAGAAGAAGATAGTAACAACACTAGAATTTCAACAGAAATGTCATCGTTACCAGTAAACAAAAACCTAGTTCCAATTCAATCCGTGACCATATCTTTCTTTAAATCTCAGTAGGATTCGTTTATGCGAAAAATATTAATTTCATTAAAAAAAAATCCTGCATAGCAGCGATATTACGATCATCACGAATACAAAAATATCGCATAAATAATGTAATAAGTATTTTTTGAAGAACATTTTAAAATGAAGGCGACTCTTTTTAAATGCGAGTTTTTTTTTCAAAAAATAAAACCGAGCGATCATTGTGCGTCTGCAACATATTTATGACGCCATGTCACCCTCCCAAACCGTGTCGATATGAATCTTTGTGAATGGCGGATGTATTACCGTAAACTGAACGGGTTTAGTGTTCCGCTGAGCTGAGTGGAAGTCAGCCATCATTCTTATCTCAGATTGGGAACAAACAAAGCATCCCCGAAACTATACTCCAGTACCCACACTGCATGACATAAATTTCATTTTATTTATTCCCATACCGTAGCGACTATCTATTGATCTTCTTCCTTATTCTTTGTTTGATGGCATTGCAACCGCTGTTGAGTGATCTTTTTAAAATCTTTTTCAAACTCCAGCTTTTATCCAATTCTTATTTTCGTGGAATATTTTTTTATATGATGCATAATTCAACGCACTTTCTAATAAAATTTTGGTTATTTTGAATAAGCAATGTGCAGTGTACGAATATACAAGATGTTTCTTGACTTTAAAATTTCATTAATAGTGTCAGTAACTATACCAATACTACTAAATAAAACCGTATATGAATAGGATACAGAACTACTGTTCATTCATTTGAATTGTATAGATAGATAGTAAATGATACGGATTAAAATTTTGTTACACAATGTGTTATATTCGATTTTTTAGTTAGAAAACCTTTTATTTAGTGTCCGGCCTTGGGACCCAAAAGTACGGCTATTTTAGCGGCTAAGTCCGGCTTTCCAATTTTTAGAGATGGCCTAATTTACACCTAATATAAATATAAGAGGCTTTTATGTATAACTTATTAATTGATTTCATTACATTAAATTTCCACCAGGAATCTTAGATTCAAACATGATATTGTTGTACATATTATTATTTAATATGTATTCATTTCGTATCGAATGTTGGTAGCACTGTATTATTGTAATGTGAAAAATAACCCAGCGTTTACTGGGAAGTGTGAGTGATGGCGCTAGAGACGCGTAACGAAAGGGTGACGTCTTCCTGATGTATGGTGTAATGTATGGTGCAATGTACATCAGTCAGTACACACGGCAGATACACAAGAGACATTCGAGTATTGTAACAATAGCTTTGTAGATTTTCACGGTCCTTGTTAATATCTATTCCATTCTTCTCGGGTGTACGAAATGCTGTGCAGGACAATAAGTCCAGTTTAGCATGGATCACTATGTAATGATGTTATCAGTGTTATTATCTTCATGACGAAATGCAAACTGAGCCCTTTACACTCTGTTTGCATTGATTTAACTTCTCTGGCACATTGTCACTGTTGATTATTAAAAATTCCTTTTGATTGTTATAACTGTGTAAATTTGACGAGTGCAAGTGCCCGAAATTAGGGCCTAGGGACGATAATGAACAATAAACTGTGTGTAGCTCACTGATCACACTGCACAACTTCATACAACACATACACATCACAGAGAAGTCCTGATGATGGCCTCAGCAAGTGGGCAGAAAGCTCGACAACCTATACACGGTACACCCGAGAATGAAGAAGATATTGTAACAATTTTGCCTGCATTCAAAGCATAATACTGGAAGAATATTGAGAAGATGAAGGGATAAACGAATCTCATCACAACAATTTGAGGCAAGTGGGACCACCACCTTTGTGAATGTGCCCAGATCAAGACTCTTATAGTGGAAAGGTGTCCCGGCAAAAAGTTCGTAGGGGTTCTTGAAGAAATCCACAAGGTGACGCCAAGTGCAGTAGACTACGTGAAGAATATTGACACGGAGCTATGACTCCTAGAGAAGTCGTACGCAAACGAAGGAAAGAAAAGATCACAACTCTTACATGGCCAATTTTTCGACCAATAACTGCTTGGCAACTCGTATTGGTCAACTGGAGCAATTATTTAGGCAATATTTAAAGCGAGACAAAGACATTGAGTCAAATGATAAAGAAATTTGGTTATCCATTGACGTAAAAATATAGAATACGTTGATTGGTAGTTATTGTACAAAAAAACAGAAAACTAAAATAATTGTTGCGTCGGTAAACTGAGTTCTCCTGTACATCCACTAGGTTGAGTGGGTAATAATGGGAATTGTGGAGAAAGACAGGAAAAACTCAGATGGGGAGCGATGAAAAATGTTAAAACAAGGAGACGGATCCAAAAAAAGACAGTTGCATTATTATAAAACGTGTTTAGGTTTATGTGTAATGCGAATAATATGAGAAGAGGAGACACGAAAGCCACGGCAATGGGAACGTCAGTCACATTTGACGGACATGTTTTATTCATAACGCGAAAACTCCGTCAACGCGAAAAAATCCAATTATGAATAAAGGATTTTTATTTCATCAAATCTGATGATGAGTTTGTATTTGTGTTTTGTAATGGAAAGGATAAGTGTACCTAAAGCTAACAGACATTTCAAAAAATCAGTCATAAAATAACAGGAAGTGTGCAAATTCAAGGAGAATTAAACATACGTTTACGGGCTTCCACTCTTTTCTGATACTGTTTTGAGTGTCCTGTAAAAGTCATCACCTGACACCACTTCGTAAAACTACCATGAGCTGTATTTTTCAGTGCTGGCATTCCTCACCCATTCTGAATGACATATAAATGTTTGTGCAAAGATAATGTTGTCAATCGGTTACCCAACTATTGGAATATGCCGTAATGGAGTAGTAGGTGGTGGTTGAATATATATATTTTTTTTAATTAAATACAATATGTACTAACGTCAATGTATAAAATATTTAATTAATTTATTCAACGTTTATTTTATGACTAGATAAAGCTTTTGTTCCCGGCGGGATTTAGCCTAGTATATCCTAGCCAGGATTCTGCTCTATCGTTACTCGAAAGCCGATATACTCGTAAGTAGAGAGTTCTCCTGTGTAAAACTGATTCCTGGACGTATAGTACCTACCTACATATGCAACCTTGCTAAAATATTATATAGCGATAATAAGTTACAGCCATTTGTTGAAAATTGTTTAACACACATACCGGACACAAGCATGCACTACGCAGCTTCGCCGGGTGCGATACAACAATAATTTTGTTTTATATGCATTTGTTGTTATATTGTATTGTAAAACATGTATTTTATTCGGAAAATAAACATATAAAAAAAAAAAATACCGATTTTGGAAAAAACCAAGTATGTATAAAAATATGTTTATATCAATACCTTACCTACCTATATAGATATTTGATATCTATATAGAATATAATAATTTGTAGCTTGTTTTTCTGTCGTGTAGAAAATCCCTAATTATCTATAAGGAAAATGTTTGTTTATTTGGCATAAAAGGTCGAATTACTATAATGATATTTGGATCAATACGAGTATTAGGAAAATGTATGAAAATAACATAATAGTAGGTATATAAGTAGATACCTAATATATTTGTATAAACAAGTGTGTGTAAACAAGTGTGTGTAAACACGGAAAAAATATGTCTTGGATTTCTGAAGTCCATTAATGCGTGAATTTAATAGTGTATTAGTGAGAGCAGAACTTCTAAAGAGGAAGGAAAAATATTATTCGCGTTCCATGTTCTTTCTAATGTTGGTCACCAAATAACAGTCGCAGCTAATTCACAATAACAAAATAACATAATGAGATAAGGAATGAAGCTACTAGAGAAATGAGAGAGAGAACTAGAAAGAAAGTAAATAAACTAAGATGGTTTAGGGATGTTAAGATAATTAATGATGACAGGATGACAAAAAGTACATATTTGGGTGAGGAAGTGAGGAAACGCGGCCGTTTGAGGCTGACCTGGACCTATCATGTCGACCAGATTTTCAAGGATGGACGCATTTTGAGTAAGAGAAATCGGAGAGCGTGTATGACATATTGTATGAGTGTGACGGATGCTATTAAGAGTGTGTGTAAGGATAGGGCTGTCTGCCGCTCTGTCCTCTCTGCCTAACCCGCAAGAGACGCGGCGGTATGGATAGATAGGGAGAGACATAAGTTTATTGATCTTCTTCTTCTCTTCTTCATTAGCCTTCTTCCCTCCACTGCTGGATATAGGGCTTTTCCAACTGTTTCCACTCGTCTCTACTCTGACCCTTCCACATCCAGGTTCCCCAAGTTTATTGATCACAACCATGTATTTCTAGATAGTGAAAGTAACATTCCATTGAAATTCTGAATGTGTTGTATAACCATAAGGTGCGACGAGCCAAGTGATTCCCTGTGTTCACAGTTTACAAAGATTTCGATATTACGTAAAATATCTTCTGTGATTTTTTCGTAGTTTCTCAACAGTTCTACGTTCCCTCATAAGTTAGGTGTAAGCGTATCACATCCAACGTACGTTCTTGTAAGTTGTAACACGCTCCCGCGTATTTGAAGATTGATGACTGGATGTGCTCTCCTAAATGTCGCATTCAGCGTCACACCGTAGCTGCTCGTACTAGAGGAGGGCTGAATGCTTCCATATTATTATACATACATTTACCTTTAATATTCATGACATACGAGAAACTGAAGAAATAAAAATAAGGGATGAGAAGTGAAACGTGTAGACATAATAAAAGCGATGAAATCATAGAGATGTAGGTGATTTTCGATGCTAAAATTATAATATCGTACCAGAAAAGATACAGTATTAAATCTCCTAATCATTGTTCGTCCTGCACAACAATTTTTGGTCGATCAACATAAAAAATGAATAGTAATCTAATGAACTTGATCATTTCGAGAAGAGCCCTCTTAAGTTCATTGCTATTTGAATTAGGGGAATATAATTTTAGCATCTTTCTAAAATTTCCTTGGACGTTCCATCATTGCCCTTCGATCGTGTAAGAATTAATGTGTGAGACAAAAAAGATGTAAAACATTTCAGATGGATCTAATGGTCGTGTGGGGTCATGTGTGGTATCGTATGAATGGGCGTTGGAAAAGACATTCAAAGAAATTTGTCCAGCTCAAGCTTCGGGAGACACCGAGCAATCGAGAGGATCCAGTCATCGCATCCCGCCATAATTGGTACCTATCTCACAAAGTCCTTCACGAGTAGAACTCATATTATCTTTTTACAAATTTTGATTCTGGCCATTCTTGGTAGGAGGAGCCATTGGAATGAAGGAATCCACGCACCTCGGAAGGGCGTGTGTGGTATCGTTTGGAAGACGGCAAAAAACAGTTCTAGGATGTAAAGTCATAAAACCTTGTTATTAAAAAAATACGATTACTTTTACATTAGTTTCCATCCCTAGAATACAGTTCATCCGAGTGTAGAATTGTGTAGCTACCACAGCTCCTATACTTAGGAGATAAAAAGGTGCGCTTTGCATTGTCTAAATCTAAAAACTCATTAGTGCAATACTTAGCTTTACTTACTAATGATCATAAAAAGAATACATTCAGATTATACCTAGTAACATTATTCTTACGAGTTTATTTTTCAGATTTATCTGGCTGAGCAAATATGATTCACTACCCGTTCTAAATGTCTCTTTTTGTAAAGACTATAGGCATCTGCTATCGTGCACCTTTTGATAAGATATTGCGCACCAGCTCAACTATCACTGGTTGTCCCACATTATTTCACAAAGTTCATTTTCTCTTTATAGATGCTGAAGCAATGTTAGTTCGTATTAAGAGTATGCATACCGACATTTCAAAAATTTCTAAAAACGGGAGCTTTATATCTCGACAACCATTACTAAATGTGCTTTGGAACAAAATAAGGTAGATGCATTGAACCTTTATCTAGGGAATAACCGTAAAAGATTTTTTATATCTTGTATAGATTTCTCAAAGAAAAAAATGTGAAACGCATCTGATCTTTTTTCCCAAAGACAGAAACTCGTTTCCCGAAAGTCGCGGAGTAATTTTTTTTTTGTACTGATAATATGCATTAAAATTTAGGGAATAACCGTAAAAGTTTTTTGATAGACGCAAAATTAACCCCAAATAAATTTAAAAAACGCTATTTTTACTATTTTTACCATTTAGAGGCCCTTAATGAACAACATTGATGATAAATACTCATCGTAATCGTTGCACATCAAAAGGACTTAGTTGTCGACATAGTTTACTATTTTCATTCTTATCCGTATTCCTGACGTCACTGAAGTACACACAGCTCACTGAATTGGCTAATAGGATAATGCTTGTACATGTTAATGCTTACAATGCACCAGCTATCATCTTTATTAATAGCTAATATATAAATTGCATAATGCAACAGCATTCCATTATGCAGTGCCTCTGTACCTGCAGCAGCATTGTCCTGTCTTTCTATACGAAATGAATAAAGTATTCAGAAGGATGGAAGTATGAGGACGTGCATCACATTACACTGATCAAATTATCTACATTTTTATTGAATTCTATACTGGCAATTTGCTGCTGTCTACTAACATTGTACACTGTACAGTAATCCCTATAGTGGATTTTTATGTCATAGTTGTTGTTACCTTAATGATCGTGGTATAACGATAAATAATATTAAAATGAATCATACAAAATTCGCAAGAAATAAAACAGTAATCTTCTTCTTCTTTCTCAGCCGTTTTAATTCCAATGCTGGACATAGGCCTCCCCTTTGACTTTCCACAGATCCCTATCCTAGGCATGCTGCATCCACTTGCTTCCTGCCATTCGCCTCACATCGTCAGACCATCTTGCCTGAGGTCTCCTACGCTCCTTTTGCTCGTTATAGGTCGAGAATCTTTTTGTTCCATCTAGAATCTTAGCGTCTGGCAACGTGTCCTGCCCAACTCCATTGTAAGGCAGCTGCTCGTTTTACCACGTCGGTGACCTTGGATTTCTCTCGTATCCATTCATTTGTCCGTCTATCTCTCAACGAAATACCCAGCATTCTCCTCTCCATGGCTCTTTTTTCTGCGTGATTCAAGTTCCAGAATAAAACTAGTCTAAAAAAGTACACAGCTAAATTGAAAAACAAAAAAAGAATTCAGTCAGAGGCCGAATTTACATAAAATTGCACGATCCTCTCAATCTGAAATACAGTGGTAACCATAAAGTTAGGAAGCTCTATAATATAAATCGGTACGACTCCTATTAATTCTATGGTGGTAACCCTGCTTACTATCAATTGTGTGAAATGTTTAGTTTAATACATTACCGACATTATTCACAGTCGATAAAACAGATAACCATGAAGTGTTAATCAATTTAATGATAACAATATCGACTACACGGGTATAGGAAATCAATTCTTCTAAAACCGATAACCAATACATTGGGTAACCAATACATTGGACTGATGTATAGCAAGAAATCAAAGTGTTTATAAAAACAAAAAGCTAGACACCATTTCTTCATATTTCATGGAAGAATCGTGGAAGTCTAGGTAAACCCTTCCTGACTTCCCACTCACTCCTAAAAACCTTTCCTTCCCTCCTCATTTTATTATGTATGTTTAATTTAAGGTGAAATTTAAAGTTTTTTTCAGTTATCTATATGTGTGTACATGTAAGTGTGGAATGGATTACTTCTGTGTTTGTGTTAGTTTGTCTAAAATCTATATATGTATCTGTTCTATATATGTATGCCTAAACTAAATAAATAAATATGTATAAAAAATCTACATGAAAGAAGCGACTCCCTTCTAACAATTTCTCGTGTATAAATGATGTTCTATCTTCACAATAATTCTATCTTAATGTACAATAATTTATCTGAATCTAATTACAATAATTCCTGCATTCGATTTTAATAATCACTCTCAAAGCACCACGTCTCAGAAGTCATGATGGAATTTACCGTAGCTTTATAAGCAAGCAATACTCGAGAGCATTACATAAATACTTAATTAAAACACAAATAGAATACAAAAAAGGTATTGGGATTAGTAAAATACAGGAGACAGAATATGAATATAGATTCACTGTCGCTGCATGCATTCCACTAAATTGTGATAGTTTCTTCCGCGAATCTGGTAACCTGGACAGAGATAACATGAGTTAAGATAATTCTCCTTTGTCCCAATGTCAACCCGGAACTAGGTGATACATCGGGTTTGGGTTAACTGGAAGAGATCACTGTATAGCAATGAGCTCGCCCTAGTGAGCATTAGGTACTAATTATCGTGGATGTCTATTATCTTGTATATTTTTTGTATTTTTCATGTACTGAGGAAAAAACGTTTCCAAATTTTGTATCAGAATGTTAACGCAAAATAAGAATAACGTAAGCGACAATGTGAATTATACTCGTACTACCATAGAAAAAAACCCGGAAACAAATTGATAAATCTACGGCAGTCAACTTATTAACCTTAAAATTACAAATATTTTGGCTAAATTACATTTTAACATCTTGCAAACTGCGCGGATAACCCATGTATTGCGCAAATTTCAGATGTACTTTCAAAGTTATTTTTTGTTCAGGGAATTTTCAAATATTGTAATTCTGGATCTGTTAAGTTGTAGTCAATAGTTCAATACGAATGCTATAACATACCTACTTGATATCAAATTTTATTAAAATAATTAATAAAAATATCATAAAGAACATATCGTTAGGAGCCGCCTCCTGGTATTACAAGTGGAGCAGGAGCATTATGGTTAAACCATTAGCAGAGGAACTATTTCTTAATGACCTGTAAAGAATTCCAACTTATTCCTTTTAAGTGTAATAGTACGAGGGTACGTACCCACTCACACTATACAATTATCTAGTTCCTACTTACATTCATACATCTACACCTACACTAGTACTCTTGGGCGTCTGCAGGAAGGGGGGCAGCCGCCCCCCTAGAGATTGGAATATGTATATATTTTTTCATATTGAACGATAAAACCTCACAAAAAATCACGCTATTACCGCACATTTTCTCGCCATGTCATAAATATTGTAAAATTAGTTTAAAAAATCCATAAAAATATAATTTTTTCACAAAAAAGTTGCCTGCGGCGCTGTTTTTTATTAATTTTTGCAGAAAACGTTTTTCATACATAATATTGTGCAAATTATTATTTACATTGTAAAATAAACCAAACCACATCACGGCCTTCTTCACCATGTCTCACAAAAAAAATGTTTTTTACGTGTTTTTCATCCTATATCAATTTTGTAAACTTTTGTTGCCCCCCCCCCCCTAGCTCCGAGGCTGGCTACGCCCATGCCAGTACTTCTAAGTTATATGTAGAAGTACAATGGATTTTCCATAGTGTAGAATTGGCTACGAATTGTTTTGTACGTCGTCCATAATACGTCGCAAACCATAATGAACTCTTTCAGTAGTGAAATTTTTAACTTAATAACGTTTAAAGGAGAATGCTCAAAAAAAACCCAGGCCCGGCGCAAACGAAATGTAACTCAAATGATAGGTAATAATTAGTAATTAAATACTGCATAGGGGGCATCATCGAAATCAATGGCTTAATGGGTGAAATACCTATTCGAAGTTTTAAATTGGTCACACGAATATATAAGAAAAGGAGCATTAGACAGTTACAATTGTGGTCTAAAAGGGTATAATATGATGAGCATAAGGTAGCCCGTCCTCTTCGTTTTCTTCTTCATTGGCCTTGGTCCCTCCACAGCTGGATATAAGCCGAAAGGAAAATGCTCATGAAATATGTAAAAAAAAATCATGTCCGGCGCAAACGAAACCTAACTCAAATGATAGGTAAAAATGAGTAATTAAATACTGCATAAGAGGAATCATCGAAATCGATGGCTAAATGTGTGAAATACCTATTCAAAGTTGTATAGGGGAAACATTGAATAGGTATTTCACGTATTTAGCCATTGATTTCGATGATGCCACCTATGCATTATTTAATTACTCATTTTTACCTATCATTTGAGTCACATTGCGTTTGCGCCGGACATGTTTATTTTTTACATAATTCATGAGCATTTACCTTTAGGCCTACATCCGGCAGTGGAGGGATCAAGGCTGATGAAGAAGAAGAAAAATCAGACAAGCTACCTTACACTCATCATATTATATACTTTTGAATCGCAATTGTAACTATTCAATGCTCCTTTTCTTATATATTCGTGTGACCAATGTAAAACTTCGAATAGGTATTTCACCCATTAAGCCATTGATTTCGATGATGCCCC
Source organism: Ceraclea dissimilis (assembly GCA_963576895.1). Lineage (NCBI taxonomy): Eukaryota > Metazoa > Arthropoda > Insecta > Trichoptera > Leptoceridae > Ceraclea > Ceraclea dissimilis. The sequence goes on from OY756372.1 coordinate 16,847,609, forward strand.
CTATGCAGTATTTAATTACTAATTATTACCTATCATTTGAGTTACATTTCGTTTCCGCCGGGCCTGGGTTTTTTTCCCATACAAAATGAGCATTCTCCTTTCTGCGTCCAATTTCTGGGCGTTGAATAAAATGATTCGTAAACGTTGTAATGTGTTTAGCTCAATCGTAGTTTTCTATCTTGCTTCTATGGACCGCGTATTTTATCCCATCGATAAAAAGTTCATAATCATCGATACATCATAAAAGCTATCACAAAACACCACTTTTCTGTCTATATTTATCGCATACTGCTCAAAATCACTAAGGTCAAAAGTATCATTAAACCAACCTCCAATCCCAGATGTTTCCGAAACATCAGCTTCTATGGCATCCAGATATCAAACAAAAGTCAACTTCGGCTTCGCCAATAAATCCCTCCTTGGCGAAGACCCTCACTTGAAGACACAGCGAATACAGTTTCGATTGGTTCATTTTTTAAATTTTATTTCGTATGGCTTCTGCCACCGTTGGGCGGCAACGTCAGAAGATAAGAGAATTATGCTATATGTTACATACAGGAGACATGTACCCTACAGAGCAACATCCAAGCTTCCAAGCCATTTAAGGGCATTGGATTATTAAATTTTACGTTACGTACCTAAGTAATAACTAAAAACAGAAATAATCAAAGGCAGAAAAAGGCGACCATATTGGAGAGACCACGTGGACAGAATGGATGAGGGCAGAATACCCCACATCGTTGCCCCTAACACACCCGTGGGACAACGTCAGCCAGGCAGACCGCCAAAGAGGTGGAAGGATAGTTCTGTTAGTGTTCCACATCCCAAGACGAAGGCATCCGTACTTAACAGATCAATGATTAGATTCATTTTTATTTTTTGTTTGTGACGATCCTATGTGGTGATTAATCTATCTATCATTTTTACTGTTTGTGACGATCCTATATGGTGAAAAGATAAATGTAAGGTGCCCTTGGGGCGATTTTATCGCTAAACGGCGCCCAAAATTGTCCAAGTATTATGATTATTATGAATGATCTAGAACAAGATGATGAAGAAGAAGAAATAATCAAAGTAAGTAGATGTTGTAAATCTACCATCGTTTGCAACTCTATCTGTATCGAATGGTAATATTATAGTAGGTATACTGTATAGTCGATGGTAATAATACTAGTAGAGTACCTACTTAGTTAATATCCGTAAAGGTTGAAAGGTCTCCTCGCGGTCCAATGGTCTTTAATAGTTTTCATATTGAAACATTAATAACAATAAACCACGAGTTTTGAACTCTATCCACGTATCTCTCTACTCTATAGATAAACCATACAGTCATTCATTCATTCATTCATACCTTCGACATCTGTAATAATTGGTCTTAATATCGACTTATATAATTCTGCTGGAAATCGGATAAATTTTCATATAGCGCTCTCAATTTTGGCCGAGAATTTTTATTTCATATTCATAATATTTTGCAAATGAGATATATTGTTTTTCTCAACTCTAGCCCTGGGCCCACTTCTTACTAAGATTTGCCTAGAAGTGCGGGTAAAGAGGTCGCTATTAATGTGCCTGAGCTACCCGGGGATGTGGAGGGCCTTAAGCCCGCGGGATTTTCCTTCAATGTTCTGAAGTCTTAGTATTCATTGACATTATACTAGTCTGAAAGATGTTTTACATTAAATTTTGGCAATTTCATTTATAAATTAAGTTGGTAAATATTGAAGTACAAAATTAATTAAAAAAATTATTTATTTTTATAGTAGAATAGTAAAGTAGAACTATTCTAAATAAAAATTTAAACTATCATAAGAATAAACGTACAGTAATAATTACGTATGCCCGCTGATAGCATTAACAATATCTCCCTGAAGGCAACAGACCTCTGGACGGACCTGCGATGAGCATCCAGAGGCTGTACAAACCAGAGCTGCGCTATGCTGGAATGACAACTGGCAACGGAGTTCAAAAAACTGGGTGACGACCAAATGCTCCACATAGGGAGCGGACGTGGATATGTATGTATGTAATAATTATTATAGATACTTGTAATGATAGAGTGTGGCAAATCTGTTCTCTCTGCCTACTGCAAACACCGTCATTTTCGACGAGTTACAGCTAGTCATAATGAATGGTCGACTATCGATTATAATTTTAACATTTTTAAAGTATTGATGTAACTCATGTCCATTCTATAGAACCAGAGTAACCAGACCTACTAATTAGTATTAGATAACATATTGAAACAATTATAAATCGCCGTTTCGTGCTACGGACTTATTATGATATTTTCAGAACGATCCATAAAAACTGATAAATTTGTAAGCGTTTTAAAGGTCGTCAAACCGAGTTAATAATGTCGACCTATGTAGAAAACGAACAATTATTAATAGATAGGTACACAAAAAAATTCTGCAAGTTTCGGGAAACGAGTCTTTCGGAAAAAAGATCAGAGGTGTTTTTCACATTATTTTTTTGAGAAATCTATACAAGTTATAAAAAATATTTTACGGTCATTTACTAGATAAAGGTTCGATGTATTCACCCTATTTTTTTTTCAACGCATAGGTATATAGTAAAATTGTCGAGATCTAAGCTCTCCCGTTTTTTGAATTTTTTTAAATGTCGATATGTCTAGTCTTGAACCAAAAACATTTGTTACTGCGGGACATAGGCCTCCCCTATCCTCCTCCACTTCTCTCGCTTCTATGCAATTCCCATCCACTGGGGTCCTATGAACCTCTTAATGTCGTCCATCCATCTAGTAGGTGGTTGCCCTTGTAGTCTTTTATTGCCCCTTGGTCTCCACTCCAGCAGTCTCTTCGTCCATCTGTTGTCCTGCATTCTTGCAATGTGCCCCGCCCATCTCCACTTCTGCACCGCTATCCTCTCAACCACAGTTTAATGCCCAATATTATTCTTTCCATTTTTCTTTGAGCTATTCGCAGTTTGTTGGCAGTTACTCACCTAATTACAAATGCCCTACGTTTAGAAAATATCATATTTAAAGGAATCAAAAATTCATATTCTCCCTTTCTACAGCACATTTCATCCATCATTTCCTAGAAAACAATCCACAGATTTTTTCCCCACTACAGCAACAAGTAGGAACAAATGCTAATGGTCTTATTCGAATAATGATTTACGATGCCTTATGGCAAATATTGGCGTTTCCAGTTTAATAAACAATTTTATTTATATCCGATGCCTGAAAAAACTAGAAAAAAGATGGACGTCCATATCAAAGAGAATAGTTTTTAAAAATAGCCGAAAAACAAATATTGTTTTAAAACATTTATCCACTGTATTTTTTACTGAATTTTAACCCCTATTACCTCTCAGTTCTCCTACTGCCTACCAGACTTCGTAGCACAGCGGTAGAGTACCGGCTTGTCAGGTCAGCTGACGATCAGTCATAAGCCTGATGGAAGGTCCATCCTTTGCTGTGTATCTGTTGAGATAACTACTTGTTATACTCAACTACGACATGTATGATTTTGTTATGTATGAAATTTGCTTTGTATTGTATATATAGATGCAGGATACCTCCCCACACACGAGACTCGTCTCTATTGGGGAGGTATCTCGAAACATGTAAAAAAAGAAACCATATTTGTATGTGTAAAATATTGAGAAAAATAAAAAGAATTTTGAAATTGAAATTGAATTGAAAAAATGTAGAAAATTCCGATATTCTCACAAAAACATAAATTGTTATTTTCAAAATTAATATAACAACGAACTTTCACTAGGAACCTTCGGGTAAAGACACTTAAAATTCTTACCGATGTTTATGTTCAGTAGTTCTAAATACAATATAGTAGCTACGGTCATAATACGAGTATTTTAGGCAATGCTAGGCACACTATGAAATAAAACTTTATATTAGATGTCATTAAACTTTGGTAACGAATCAAGATTGTAAAACGATAAAATTGCGTACAACATTATTATATTACTAGCTGTAACCCGTCAACCAATGACGCGGTTTGTGAGGTAAGCAGAGAGAACAGATCGCCAGACGTAGGTATAATTACGTACATTCCTATGGTAATTTTTATTATTTTCGATTCTTCACCTACTACAACATTTCAATTCACTTTATAAAACAAAATGTTCAAATTAAACATAAAGGAGCTCAAAGTTTGCCTGGTAAATTTAATAATTAATTAAAGCAGGGAATGCTAAAAATGTCGACATCTATCGATGAGTACTCAATACATTTTTTGTAGACTATAGTAATGTTAATTAAAAAATGCTATATGAGCCGAATATTTTACTATGATGGCTAAAGGTGCCGCAATCGCAAAATGTTTGAAATTTCGTATATATTCGATCAACTTGGAAATGTTGCTACGATTTGCGTTACATCCATACTCGATTTTGATACCTACATGTATTTCTATAGCATGTAATACAATGTATTTCTCTCATAGCATGTAGCAACGTAGCATGTATTAACTCGTAAGGCAGTATTTTATATAAAGTTAGGAGTTGTTTATATCGACATTGTTAAAAAGTAATTATGTTTCTATTAATCTATTTTCGTCTTGCGGTTTCGCATGATTTGCCCACGAAATGTATTTAACTATTTTAGTATTTGCTTTTTTACAATAAAATATTATTATATAGCTCATTCTTATGTAATAATTCATACTACACTAACACAATATATATCTTGTGAAATCATTTATGTATTGGTTGTAGGTGATGTAATAGAGAAACGAGTACCTATGTCATGCAAAAAGATTCATACATCGAAATAATGGAAAATACAAAGCAACCCTGTTTTTTCATATATTCCAAACATTCTCATATTGTGCTTAAACTAGTCTGAAACGTCATCATGTCTAAAAGGCTGAAAAGTACTACGCTTCGAGAGAGCGCGCTACAACCACGAGGTCTACAACTTGTGCAGAGAACCCAATGTTATACAGCAGCGGTTCCTAAATTGTGTTCCGCGGAACCCTGGAGTTCCGCCGAAGGGTCACAGGGGTTCCGAGAGTTAGAGCGTATTGTCGTAGTAAATGCTTAAATTTCATTCTGCACATTACTATATAACTACTTGCAGTAAAGATTTTTAACTAAAAACATAGTTTTTCTTTTCAAGTCGAACAAAACATACAAACGTGATAAAATGTAATTTTTCTCAATTTGCTTTTTTGCTGTCGAGACAGGGTTCCTCCAAAAATAGGTAGATCAATTAGGGTTCCGTAGCCGAAAAAAATTGGGAACCGCTATTATACAGCACATTGAGATATGAAGGCTGCTTGAGCGGGACATGTGGCAATAATGGGTGAGGAGAGGGTTCCAAAAAAGGTGCTCTATTACAAACCCCAAGGTAGACCCAAGCTCAAATGGTTGGACGGAGTTCAAAAGGATAATTAAGTGGTCGGCATCAGGGACTGAAAGAGCACAGCCCAGGACAAGGGGAATGGCGACGATGGCTGGAGGAGGCCAGGGCCCATAATGGGCTGTAGTGCCAATGATGATATTTATTTACTAATGTCCTGTGTTTATGGTAAAAATAGGGTATAAAACCCTAAATACTGATGGAATAATTCCATAGAATTACTTTGTAAGTAATACAAGAAGAAGTCTTTATATCTAGAGTTATCAATTTGAAATTCATGCATTATGCTTATTACAAGAATAAGGAAGTACCCACCCATAAAACTTTCGGTACAGATTAATGTGTCATAGAAGTCCCACTGCATCCTGCGAGAGAAAAATAGGAAGAAGAGTTGTTTGAGCAATGAGAATTCAAACCATTAAACATTAATAAAAGTGAATGACAATGAAAGGATGTGGCCACAGAGATTACACACGTCACTTTTAAAATATTGTCTTGTCATATTTGTCTATGATTTATTTGATTGCACGACTAATAGTCCTAATAGTCATAATGATCGTATAATAATGTCTAAATGAACATCAAGTTAAAAAGCATTACTCAAATAGTAATATAGCTAAAATGACGATCGCAACAAAATGGAGCAATCTGAAAATTAGGTTACCCGGAATTCCTACTTAACCGTTCGCCCTAGTGAACAGTTTTGTATGATTGTGTGCATTGTATTGTTACATTCTACATTGTTTACTTTATTTATACATTACATGAGCTTATCACTATGCAGCAATCTCTTTCAACTAACCAAAACTTCAAGTGTAAACACATCAATAAATAAAATTCTTATAATGATTCTTGAAATGACATTTATCACAGCGTGTTAACATTCACGTAGTAATCTCAACAGATAAAAAGCGAAGGGCTAACATACCATCAGATGGCTTTGTAGATTTTCACGGTCCTTGTTAATCTCTTCTCATCAGGACTAATGTAGTCCTCTGCAAGTAGGCCAAAAGCTCGACAACATCGACAATCTACACACGGTACACCCGAGAAGAATGGAGAAGAGATTCCATCAGAAAGTTCAAAAGATAAGCTCAATTAATATAAAAGTGATAAACAAATTGTGTACACAAAATGAAGCAAAACATTAATTAAACGGTGAGGTCTTATTAAATTATATCGTCAAACTGAATTAAGATGTGGTCTGTCCCTTAGATTAAAATATAATAATATCTTAAGATTATTCGCAAGACAAAGTAGTATTAGACACTACAATATTATATGTAGTTCTGTTCTGGAGACTTCTGGAGAAACTTTACCACTTCTACTCTGTACCTACTGATTCCATTACATAATACTGGGAGAATCCAATTCCGTTTGTATGTAACGCTGGCCTTTTGGCATTTTTGCAAGTTCTATGAATATGTATGTAAATTTAAAGCAGCGACGCGTTCATGGTTGGCTAAAAATTTTCGTCGAAATCTCACTTTTTGAGTCGCATGTTCGCAGAGCTTGGTGAAATCAAATAGGCACGTTGTAAATAATGGAATTAATATCGGTTTTTTGTTTGAATGTATGGATTTTTTTAAATTCACTATAGGTACCATCAGCGGTTTAAAATTGGTCAAGAAATATTGGTTGACCAATACGTCTTTACATTTAGTTTCATGAATGAAATTTGAAATTTAGAATTGTACCTACTAATGAAATTATGTATGAATGAAAGTAATTTTCCGCGTAAAAGTACTACATACATAAATATTATATTATTGATAAAGAATGCAATTCGAATTCTTTTAGTAATCATACTTACTGTAGGTACCTATGGTAGGTACGTAATACGTATGTAGAATTAGTATGGAAAGTAGGTAATACCAAGACCCTCTCTGATAACTTCGAAAAACTTTGGAAGGGCGTGGTAGAGTGGCAGTATGAGTAGTTAGATAATAAAAATGCCAAATTTCGTGGATATAGTTTTCACTAAGGAACCTATATAAAGGTGGGAAGAACTATTGAAAATTGAGCCCCTTCTATATCTATGACAAATCTATGGTGGACGCCATTATCACTGCAAACATATTATTGCGTATCATATTGGTTGTCCACAATTGCGTGAAGCCTGGTGATATTTCAGTGATTTTTGCGACTCATTATGTATAATCAGTGTGGAAATTACCTTTGGAATATAACCTATGTAATTAAATAGTAAATTAGTACACTTTCCATCGAGAAAGAATGGCGTATACCTAGCGGAAATGCTAAGTTCGTAAATGGCGGCGGTCTAGTATCCTTTAAGACTTCCTACCTTTGTACAGGTTCCCTAGTTTTCACGGGACCCACTAGTATAATAATAATAGAATTCATACAACGGTCACCGATTTATAATCAAGCCTGCCAAACACAGATGCGACACTCGATAAGGGAACAAGGAGCTTAGGTACAATAATAATAAGGGATCCCGGGGGTGCGGGGGTAGGTAAACAATAAATAATAATTGACGAAGTTACAAGACCAAACTATACCAAACTCTACATTAATACCCGCACAAGAATACTTTACTTAGGTACTCTCAATTATTATTAGAAGGTGAATATCCTTAGAACATAATTCCTATTCCTGGTTACTCATTCGAGTCGCTTATTGCAAATAATGATTGGTAAAAATTAAGCACGCGTAACCACACAAGAACCCCGATCGCAGACAACTTGTTCAGGACCCTACAGTGAAGCAGCCTGGGTTCAACCTACCCCGCAAACAATGGTCGACCTTAAACAGGATCCAAACTGGTCACGGTAGATGTGGATACTTGCTCCATAAATGGGGCAAGAGAGGCCATCCCCTATGTGAATGTGGTCAGATCGAGACTGTTGACCATATAGTAGAGAGGTGCCCCGACAAGAAGTTTGCAGGAGTTTTGGAGGAAATCCATAACGCCTAACATAATCCAACGCCAAGAGCAATAGATTACTTGCAGAATATTGTCGCGGAGCTACGACTCCTGTGATAACTTGTACAATGATCGTGTGCATACGAAAGAAGAAGACCACATAAGTCAATCCGACAATCAATATGAGATGACAGTTATTTGAGGATTGAGATCATTTTTCAACATAAGATGGTCGTGGTGAAGTGAATTGTGAGATTACCAGACAGCGTTCTGGTGATTCCCTGTGGTTTCCCAGGGTAGTATAATTGGCATCCACTTATTAGGTACTGATATCGTTTTCGAATATCCTGTAAAAATCGGGTATTCATAAAATTTCTACAAGACAATCTACACCTTCTTTACCGATGAGGTTCGCCACCTACCTATTCTGGATGTCATATAAACGATTGCGCAAAGAGAATGTTGTGGTGGTTTTAATATTAACACTATAAACCGCATAACGTCGCCTCATTTTTAGATATACAGTGATTGATGTGACTGAAATGGAAGCGAACAAGTTTAGATGGTTGGGACATGCATAGAGGATGAAAGATAATATGCCTACTACCTGGGGGAAAGAAGTGTGTATGGCGAATTGCATGAATGTGACGGAAGCCCGAAGTGTGTGTAAGGATAGGAAAATCTGGCGATCCGTTGTCTCTGTCTACCCCGCAAGGGAGGTGGCGTGAAGGAACAGAATAGTAAGTTTGAAATTTAAACACCAAAGACTTGATATTTTGTAATTTTCGACAATTATGTCGTTAAGTTAGTAATGACGTTCCCCGTAATATTATAATGCATAATAGTATTAGTTATTATGTAGGCTATCCATCTACAATCTACATTATCCACGGCACAGTACTCTTACATCAATCTGATTGTACGCTGAGTGAATAATTGGTCCTTCGAGCAGGATCCGTAGCATGAAGAGGGAAATTGCATTATCCACTTGCCTGTTAAATGCTAACTGTTAACGGGACTAAACTGGGAGTAATTTGTAGCAAATGTGCAACACACAGCAGTGTGCCAGTAATGCACTCAAGTAGATAAGTATTCACTAGCCAGACACTCACAGGTTAACACTATTGAAAGAATCGAATGCCTGAGGACGTAATACAATATTCGTATCTCAACAGATACACAGCAAATGATGGACCTTCCACCAGGCGTATGACTGATCGTCGGCTGGCTTAATGTGATCACTTTACACTTAAGTAACATTCGCCGATTCCAGTCCATCCATCTGCCGCGGGCGGGAATCGAACCCAGACCTCCAACCTGACAAGCCGCTATTCTACCGCTATGCTATGAAGGCTGGTAGTTGAGTCGAGGTGAAACGTGTGTATATTGTACACGGCCCTCTATTGAGATTATTTTTTTGGTATTTAGTGTACGCTCCAACCATTTTTATGCTTCCCTGAAGTCTTAGACTAGGGTAGATGGCGGTGGACAGATTATGCCAATTTTCGTCGCTAGCTTTAAAACACAGTTTTGAATGAGATCTGCTTTAAAAAATATATCATAGTTCATAAAACTTAATGAACTGTGGTAATACGAGAGAAGCTTTAGTATGTCCTATTCATTCTTTTTTCATCATCTCTCTCACTCTTTCATGATACATTAACCCCGAAGTTGAATAGTGGAAAGTGAGGATAAAAATATACGGCGGACGTTACCCTTTAAAATACACGTTCTCAAATTTAAAATAAATGGGACCTACCTTGGCAACAAAAGGCAGAGAGAGAAAATGTAATATTAGAATGGTACCTACCGAGAAATACTTAAAGCAAGTTATATTAAATTCCATATTGTTGTAGAATATTTGAAGAATGTTTAATTACAAGAGAATCGTTAGTACCAAGTAAGTACCTACCTAAAAATAAAAACTCATTTCATCCCCCCCTTACTGTCCCCCCCTCCCCTCCATCTTCATCTGTTGCTACAACAAGCAACCTTTCATAAAACGAATAATTATCTCAATATTAAAAAAACTTAATGTATGTATGTATGTCCTGTCTTGAAAATATTCAAAACGATATTTGCCATGTTCGGTTTGAAAAAACCAAAAAAATATACCTCTTAGTATAGTTTATCAAAGAAGAAATGGTTTTAAATTAGGACGCCACGTGTAGCTTTTTGACAACCATAGTGGAAAGACTGTAGAATTTCAATAGAAACGTCACAGTTACCAGCAAACAAAAATCTAGTTCCAAATTATCTTCATGTCTTCCTTGACATAATGTATCTCTTATTGTCTCTTATCAAAGGCCTACCTATTAAAAAATGACATCAGAAGAAAATCCGTAAGAGGAGTTTTTTCTATTTAACCCTTCAACTAATGAGGCATTTATTTTGCAGGTAAAATAGTTTTAATATCCACATTAATGACTTTAAATTACGTGACTAGTGTTCAAGGATTCTCACGCTCATCATCAGGCGTATGACGATAAGATTTAAAAACTAGATATAGTCTTTTCATTTTTACCTTAAAAATGGTCTTCCACCATGCACCGACGCGACGGTTAAAAACCTTGAGATAATTTATTTTACCTTTGTTGAACAATTACGTCACTTGACAAACCCCAAACTTTGGAAAGGAAGCGCGTCGACAAGGAATTGGAACACCATCAGGCTCTATCAAGCTTCAGAACTGTTGCCTGTCAAGCAAGGCTGGACTAAAATTGGTCCGCAGCAAGCACTCATCTTCTATTATTTAATTAAAATTAAGTTTCTTTTTAATATTCTTCAAATTCCAAATTTCATTTAAAACAACGAGTTTTCTTCTCAAGATTTGATTTGATTTTGTTCTTCTCTCTCCGCATTAATTAATTAAACCGCATAAACGCGAACTCCTCGACTTAATTTCAATATAAAAATCAATCACTTTATTTTTTCGAATTTATTTTAAAAAATGTATTTTAAAAAAAATAATAATTACTGAATTATTGGATTTAAATACAACTCGTTCACATTTTCACGTTCAGCACAAATAATAGAGCTTTCTAAAAAACTGTAAAAATCTACGGCATCTCTTGCAGTTTCCAGGACCTTTGGCTGGCTATTCCAGACATGCATATCTCCTCGTGTATCTTAAAACATGGAAAAAAGATTCCTTAGCTGATAGTGAAGACATCATCCTAAGACTTAAAACATGGATAAATGTATGTATGGTGTATGCTGCATGTGACTCTAGCGATTACAAATTTGCTGAAGCTTGAGATTATTCCCATACTTTGTTAAACGCATGCTGGATTTCAGCAACTTCTTAGGTAAGGAATAGCAGAGACAGGAGCCACTTAGCACAAATTTTGTGTGAAAAATAATGATAAGTGGCTCCTGTCTCCGCTATTTCTCAACTAAGAAGTTGCTGAAATCCAGCATTGGTGTTGTAATTTGGTTGATAAAATGTTTAAGATAAGACGCAGTGACTTTAGTGGATATTTATTTAATATTCAGTCCCCTTATTATACAATAAGTCATAATCAATTTTGTCCCTAACGTCAATTCAATTCAATTTCAAAATTATTTTTATTTTTCTCCAATATTTTACATAAGTATACAAATTAAATACTTAAAACTATACACATTTCAAGATACCTCCCAATAGAGACAAGTCTCGTGTGTGGGGAGGGATCCTGCACTTATATATTCATAGAAAATATCATACACAGCAAAATATCATATATAACAAACATCATACATAGTAAATTCATACATAGCAAGCATCATACATAGCAACAAAGTTACATCCCGCGAAACAAATGAGCAAATTTCAGGAGACTACTGGGCCAAGTGCCTCCATCATGTGTCTCTTAATTTCTTTTTTGAAGGCCACTCTGTCTCTAATATCCCCCATTCCGCTTGGTAGTTAATTAACGTAATTATCATTTTGCGCTTCCATTCTCATACAAATTTAAAAAAACTAGATTTTCACTTGGACATATCGCCCTTTAAGGATAAAAGACCTGGAGACGAATTAAAAGATAATGGTTAATTCACAATCAATTCTTAATGATTAGAAACTATGCCAGAGTTCTATTAATTGTATTTCACTGTAGGTAATGTAACAGCTTTCTTAGAAACGTGCGATTCAAAGGGAAAGAATCCTGAGTGAAATATATTTTTATTTCCCTGGGATAATAAATTTCCAATACGTCTAAAGTGCGGTCTACTGAGTAGTCTGTAGTGTGAACCATGGGCGTCGCCAGCCTCGGAATTAGGGGGGAGCAACAGAAATTAAAAAAAAAAAGATATAGCATAAAAACGCATAAATAATAATATTTTTTTGTGAGACACAGTGAAGAAGGTCGTGATGTGTTTCGTTTATTTGAAAATGTATTTAATACTAATATGTTAAAGAATTAAAGAAAATTTATGACACGAAGAGAAAACGTGTAGTAATTATGTGATTTTTTGTGAGGTTTTATCATTGGTTGTTGAATGGTTGATGTTTTCTGTATTTGATTATGTATTTGAGAATATTAAGATTGACACTATGTACCAAAAAGAAAATTGTTAAAGGCTTTAGCCGTTTATGTATATATAAATAAATAAATGAATGAATGAATAATTAAATAAATAAATTTAGTATTAAAAGATATATACCTATTCCCATCTCTAGGGGGGAGGGGCAGGGGGGGCAGCTGACGACGCCCATGGTGTGTACAGTATGGTATATCATAATATGAATGCGGCGGCATATTTATTCCGTCTTGATGGGAGAAGCAAAAAATATGGAGAATTCGTTTCGGACAGAGCTCCTTGGCTGAGTTCCAGATGAACTCCACTCAATTCTATGTTAATACTATGCATTACATTCATTGAATATTCTGCAAGGAAGAGATCCATAAGACGAACTCCTTAAGAGAAGATACTGACATTTAAAAAAAAAACATAAAACGGGAGACCTTAGATCTCGACAACCTTACTATATATGCTTCGAAAAAAACATGGTTATATCGTGCAAAAATTTCTCAAAAAAAAATGGGAAAAACATATCTGATCTTTCTTCCGAAAGACAGCAACTCGTTTGCCTAAAGTGGCAGAGATTTTTTTTATAATAGTATGAAACATTGTAATTCTATAGGAAACAAGTACCAAAGCAAACTTTATTGTATTTAACTGAAAAAAACTAAAAGAATTATTATTGTACAGCCGATAAAAAATACCTGAAATTCTCACAATATACGCTATACTCCCACGAAATGAATATGAAATATACGAGTACTATATTCATACCTATTAATTTCAATAGAAATCATAATTACTTCAATCTTCGTGATGGTATAATTTTTCCTGCTAATATTCGTAGCATAGTTACACATTATAACACTTATTAAATTGAAATCTGTTATCTATACGTGGCGCATATTATATATCGACATAACATGGGAAGTAATATCATAATGATAGCATGTAGTACTTTACTATACACGTGTGTATGTGTTATGTTATGTTATGTTATGTAACTATGTAAAAATAACAGTGACAAATGTGCCGAACCAGCCAACTGTGAAAATATTAGGCGAGTACCTCCCTATTCTACCACAATGTCGTCAGTTCGTAGAATCGGTGAAACACCTACTCAATACGCAAACCAAATGAAATTATGTAGAAAGTTTACGTTATAAAGCAAACAAAGGAAATAGATTTATAACAAACTTGTTCCCCAAACTGCTTTCCATGGAATATAACTGTTATTACTCATTTCCCGATTTTTTGTATACCCTTAAAAAATACGTATTTTGTTTTAATAACTCATTGTTGTTTGGTGGTTGCTTGACTGTTGTGAGTTCGAATGTTTAATTTCATTATCATTGATGTGTTATAATTTCATCATCTTCTTCTCTTCTTTCCACTGCTGGATGTAGGCCTCTTCCATCATCTCCACTCATTTCTGTCTTTCCCCCTCTGCATCCAAGTTCTGCCAACTAGTTGGACAATATTGTAAGACCACGTCTAAGAGGTTTTTTGACATCATACTGAACTATATCTTGCTACATGAAAATATGTTCCAATATGTAGGGTTGCAGCGGAAAGTTAATATATTTTGACTATACGTATTAAGACGCTTAAGGAGGAGTTCATAATAATTTGTTTAGACACTAATCTAAATTACTAACTTATAATTTAAAGACAACATGAAAGAACGAAATGTAGTTCACTATTTCATGTCACACACTGTAGTTACTTACATGGTGAAAATCAGAGCGCGTAAGTATTTCAATGACAAATAATATGACAGAGCAATATTTTTACTGAAATAACGTAATAACATATTACTTACTAGGTAGGTGTATCTGATATATTCCATTCTATGATAGCAGGCTGCGCCATACCATATACCTACATCCGGCGCTACACTTTACAATGATATGAATAACAATACCTGAATACCTGATAGTGATATGATATGATATGATAACACCTGTGTTTGGTGGAAACTCCACCTTCAGCCAGTATGGAAAACGATTCCAGTAATACCCTGCTTATTTGTGTAGTAGTAGATATAGGTCAAATCATCCATCATATTGTTATTGTTATTTATTATTTCGTATAGCTTCTGCCACCGTTGGGCGGCAACGTCAGAAGATAAGAGAATTATGCTATCTGTTACACGAGAGAGTCTCCGCAGTGTGATTGTGGCGCGGAATATCAAACAATCCGTCACAACGTCGAGAAGTGTCCATTGCGAAGCTTCCCAGGAGACCCAACCAACCTCCATGGAGGGGGACGGGATGTCGCGGACTGGCTGCAGGGGCTGGACCCGAGATTGTAGAGAAGAAAAATGACACAACCACAATCGGTGAAGAATTCTCCCCATTCGCCATACGAAAAGTAAAGTAAGTAAGGAGACATGTACCCTACTAGATGTACAATTTTCTAAATACCATTTAATACCAAGATTCTATTGGTACCACATTACAAAGTTTTCTGTAATCTCGTGGAAGTAACAGTTGGGGTTTTGTGTGTCATCTCTTTCCGAGCCATTCCTAACGCCTAAGAAAAAGAAATTAGTATGGAAGTGTCAATAAAAAATCATCGGATAAACGAAGGGATTATCGTAATGGTAAAACAGTTCGCATTTCTAGAAATGTGAATCGATGTATAATATTATAGTTAGAATATTTTCGGCTTACCGAAGTCCATAAAATATATTCAAATATAATTCCAGGCAAAGAAATATATACCTGGTATTTTATTCCACTCGAATATATGGAGGAAAGGAAAGAAATTTCAAATTGCTGGACATTTTCTTTATGGCTCCATCGTCTACGGCGTAGAAACATCGCATAATCATTAATTGAGGTTAAAATATATTGGGTTCACCATAAGTACAGTAAAAGGCTCTCTCATTTCCTCACAAACCAGCGAGTATTAACGGCCCGAACTGAGCGAAGGTAGGTGCTATAAAGCCCGTGAGTTTCATATAAAGCGTGGCAGTAAAACAGGGAGGTTGGCCCTTACCCCAACCCCCGCCCAGGGTGATGAGAGGGTTGGAATGAAAATCAATTGTAGAAACATTAAATGCTACAATAAACTAATACTAATGCTTACTTTTTATTATGTAGATGAAGAAAAATATATTAACGTTGCTTAATGTGATTAGGCAATAAAAATGCTTCAACAAAATCGATTAAATTGTATGAACAATAAGGAATGTACCACGTTACAAGAAATCAAACGCAGTCAAGAAATTATCATATTTAGTTTAACGCAGAATCCTAACATGGCGACCGTGGGAGAACAGGAGACCTGTAGGACGACCCCAAAAAAGATGGGTAGATGATGTAGTCCCAGCAGTCGCAGGAAGAGACTGGTTGAGCAAAGCTCAAAGTAAGAAAATTTGGAAAACGTTAGAGGGATGGCTGAACAAGAAGAAGAAGTTGAACGCAACCGTGGCGAAATTGCCAGCATAGTGAACATTGAATGTGTGAAGTGAGTAGAGAATGGACGAAGAAATAGATAGAATAAATAGAAATAGAAAGATTGAGGAAAACATGTGACGTTACGTCTGATCCCAGACCGAAGATTCTTTGCATACAGTTAATCAAAATTATGGAGTTCCTTCACATCCGACAAGCGGCCATTCCCGAGATGGAAAATAAGAAAATGGAAGACAAGATGCTAGAATTCCTTGAAATGGCTAGAATACCAATAACGATAAGAAGCCAAGGGAAGAGGAAGAAAAAGAAAACGAAGTGTTTATGTGAAACTACAGGAACGGCAAAGGGTAATTCCACTCGGGAGAGTTGAAATCCATTACGAGTGATGTGTGGTGTGCAATGTAGCATGTACAAACACCTCAGTAGATGCTATACATGGGCGTCGCTAGACTTGGAGCTAGGGGGGGCAACAAAAGTTGGAAAAATTGATGCAGCATAAAAAACGCGTTAGTAGCGCCGCAAGCGAAATTACAGACATAATGAAGAAGATCGTTATGTGTTTTTTTTTTTATTTGAAAATCTATATTATAACACTTTTCACACCAATATGTATGAAAAATGTTTTTTTTTATAAAAAAGTAGTAAAAAACAGCGCCGCAGGAATTTTAAGAATTTCGTGATATGATGAAAAAATGTGTGGCAGAATTATGATTTTTTTGTGAGGTTTTATTATTTTGTATGAAAAATATATACCTTTTACAATCTCTAGGGGGGACAGCTGCTTAGCCCCCCCCCCCTTGGTGACGCCCATGCACACTACAGTATTAGTATGGAGAAATGTAATATAAATTACGGATATATCGGAGAAGTTATACTATAAATTGCATCCGCCTCGGATAGATGGTGATGCACAAGACAGCTTCTCTCAATTAACCCCTAGAGGGCGATAATATTACATGACCCGCTTATTATCACACGATAAGCTCGCGAGATTACGCTTCATCGCCCAACTATAATTATGTGTAATTGAATTAAATATTAATTAATTGCTTCGTAATTTAATAATCAACAAATGTCTATCCACCCTCGTTCCATATATTAACACATCTTGAACTAAAAAAACGTCACACATTGCGAAAATATTCAACGGGAAATTGTTCCTGAAAAATGGTTTTCTAATCCTACGACATGACTAAAATAAAAATCAAGTCATCTAGTAATAGCCCAGTAAAAGCGGAATAGCTATGTACTGGCGCTATACAAAAGGTCCGGTAGTCCTGAATTTTTATTCAAGACAACCAGAAGATTTATTCCTATAACATTTTGCTGTAAGTAACTTGGTTTAGGAGTTATTCATACAATAAAATCAAAACCTTGGTAAAATTATAATTTATTAAAAAATAACAGGATTTTTAAGAGCTCATTACTCAGTAACTACGAGCGTTAGAGTATAGTAACCAGTTTAGAGCTCATTATATAGAGACTAGTGGGTACCTACCCGTGAGGTCACGGAGGGAGGTTTGATATGTTTTTGTGTAAGCACTATTACTACTCCACCCTTCCTTCAAGTTCCTCGAGTAAACAGAGGAAGATTAGGTACAGGACTCAGTTTTCCCCGCCTCTCCAATATCGTCATGAAAGGCTGCGTAGTATCATTATTGTCCGTAAAACCAGATTTTTTAATTGGTACTGGTGGTAAGACAATCATCATCATCATCTTTGGCGCTACATCCCGGAGTGGGACTTGGCCTCCACAAGGAGCTTTCGCCACTCTGCCCTATTGGCAGCCACGCTCCTCCAGTTGACTGTGCCCAGTGCGTTGAGGTCCCTTTCAACACAGTCCATCCACCTCAACTTGGGTCTTCCTCTTCTACGTCTCCCCTCTGGTCTAAAATTGAGCACCCTCTTAGGTGGTAGGAGTGCTTCCATTCTTTCTACGTGCCCCAACCACCTGAGCCTTGAGATTTTGATGCACCGTATGACATCTGCATCATTGTAAAGTTGGTATAGCTCGTGGTTGTATCTTGTTCTCCAGGTACCATTGTCACAGATGGGTCCATAGATTCGTCGCAGGATCTTTCTCTCAAAGATGCCAATCCGGGTCTCTTCTCCCTTTGTTAGAGCCCAGGTTTCAGCCGCATACGTAAGCACAGGTCTGATTATAGTTTTGTACAGGTTAACTTTAGTTTTCCTGGATATTAACCTAGATTTTAATTGCGGCTGGAGACCGAAGTAGCACCTATTGGCCGCCGTGATCCTTCTGCTCACCTCTTCAGAGACGTCATTACTATTTGTAATCAGTGAGTGTGGTAAGACAATGTTTGTTAAATAACTATCGTAACAACTCCTCAATTTATTTATCGATTGGCAACGTCGAAGTATTGTCACATCGTTAAAGTCTGACATTCAGCGCCTCTAGCCATTTGAGGAATTCAGGGCACAGGCTGGCAGCACTGTCTATGGTACCGGGGTAAGCACGTATGGGGCAATCAGGCAAGATGTGCTGCATGGTTTACTTCAGGTGTTCACAGTGGAACATATCACAACCATTACCCGTCCTAAGCCTATTGCGTGCGGTCCACTGCCTGCAAGGCAGGTGGAAACCAGGCTGTTGGGGTGTGTGGCTTGTGACGGGTATGATGTAGTGCTCGGGCCTATAATTGCAGCTCCATTTATCTTGTAGATCGTACCGCAGTACCTAGTACTAATGTTCCTCGAGGAAACACAGTGAGATCACAAGGCACAAGGCTCTGTCTAATCCCGTGTCCATTTAAACCTTGATGTGCAATCTGACATCACTGTATTGGTAGGAAGTGAGCCGTGAAATGAAATAGGGTACATACCTACATACTGTCTACCTAAATACATAGGTGCGTACTCTATAGAGTTCTATTTGCAATCTCTACGTATATTGTATAAGTACGTACCCTATAGTATATCATTTCCGCGAAAGAAAAATTTCAAAACTATTTTCATTCATCAGTAGGAACAATTCTAAATTAAGTAGGTTACCTACCTAAAGTTACTGTATTCACCAAGTACCAATAATTCGAAATTTCAAAAAGTTTGAAATCACATTACTTCAAAGTTCAAACGTAGTGTTCGACCAACACTTTTCATCCGATGTAAAGCGCTAGTGAAGAGAACATTTTGAAAATTTCATAGATTCGATCCATTAGTTTGCATAATAATCACGGTACTATTTATTTTCGTCGCGTGCTGCGCACAGACAGACAGACATAGGACAATTATTTAAATTGATATTTTGAAAATAGAAATGAATAGTATAAAACAAATTGTTTTTTTTTTCGCTACCAAGCGGAGCGCTCTAGAAGGTCGCATTTTTTAACTTAACATTATAGTCCCAGCACCAACAACATACCAAAAATTCAGAACTTTTAAGTTGCGGTAGTTCGTAAAGCAGATATCATTGGAAAACACATGGAATAGAAATGTATTGAAAAGAATCGTATCATAAGAAAAGACATGTCTAAAAATAATAACATGTTCCCATGAATATATTAGGGCGGATTTTAAAACCGTGTTTAGTATAAGATTATTCATTATTTACTTACATTATAATTAGAAAACAGGATCGTTAATATTTGACACTTCATACAAACTAACTTCATATTATGTAGAAGTAACACTCATTACAGAGATTAGTTCAGATGTGACTTTTATAAATTACTTTACATTCGGGATTTGAGAAGCAGTCACTCTACAAAATACTTCGGTAATTTATTAAGATCTATCTTTATTTCCTACAAATAGACAATAATCTTTTAATAGCTCCGTTTCTTCAGTTGGTAGTACATGTGTATAAATATATAATCCCTTGTAGATAAGCAGAGAGACAGGGAAAATAATAATTTGTGATGCAGTGTGACAGATAAAAAGGATTAACTGAAGGTCTGCGATTCCCCCTTTTTTATTTAATAAAAAATGTCCATCTGAAAAATTTACAATCCAAATAAAAAAAACAATTTATGAAAGAACACAAAATAAAAGACGGTCGAGGAGACAAACAAAAGAAGCGTTTAATGGCGAACCTGCATTAATCAAGGGTGTGTTTGAATAGAAAAGGGGATGTCACAGTTTTTAGGTTATCTTTTGATACGCAGTCACTTATTCACGTGTAAAAACCTCATTTCATTCAGCATCTATTTTCCCTGTTTAAGGCTAGGAGCCCAACTATGACGTCACGGCCATACCCCGCGTCGTAAAGGTTCAAAATCGCATGATACAATGGTAAAAATAGCGTTTTTTTTCTCTTTTTGGGTTAATTTCGCTTTATCCAAAAACATTTTTGCAATCATAGATATCAATGCATGTTATCAATACAAAAAAATAAAAAATTTCCGCGAAACGAGTTTCTGTCCTTCCAAAAAAAATCAGAGGTGTTTTTCACAATTGATTTTGAGAAATCTATGCAATATATAAAAAAATCTTTTACGGTCATTCTCTAGATAAAGGTTCCATGTATCAACCCTATTTAAAGTCTCCCTTTTTTTTTTCTTTTTTTGCAGTCTCAAACCTGACCGCAAAAACAACCATAACATGTGTGGCGAAAAAATTAGAATAGCGATAGTAAAAAAGCGTCAATCTACAACTATCTGCATCTAAATTTCTTTAGATTGCAAAAAGTGAAAATCAATACTCAACAGTAAAACATGGCGTGACTTAATAATTCCCAAAGCAAAATAAACTGCACAACTTTGTATGGAAGATGATAACTCTTGAGTCCAAAACACATGTCACAGAGAGAAAACCAGATTTAATAAGACAGCTGGTCCGTCTCACCATATTACTGTATGTTTCGGGATTTACGACATAACAAAACTGATCTGTAAAGATATGGCAATCATAAGAAAGTTACAACAAACGCTAAATTAGTCCTGGGGAGAAAATGAACTAACTCATAAGAACAGAAGGGAAAACTGAAAAAAATATTTAAAAATAAGTTAATATGATTTCACATCCTAGAACTGTTTTTCGTGGTTTTCCAAACGATATCAAAAACGCCCTTCCGAGGTGCTTGGATTCCTTCATTCCAATGGCGCCTCCCACCAAAAATTGACAGAATCAAAATTTGTTAAAAGATATGAATTCTGCTCGTGAAGCACTTTCGTGAGATGCCAAACACGGCGGTATGTGGTGACTGGATCCTTTCGATCGCTCGTGGTCTTCCGAGGTTTGAGCTGTTGATCTGACTTAATGACCTGAATTTCTTTCTTAAGGCCGTTTTATACGATACCACACAGGATTCCCTGAAACGCCTTACAACTTTTTTGTTGAGGATGATCCACTTTTGTACAGAAATGTATTGTCATTGTCACCAAGTTTCGTACGTTTTTCAAAGATTCATGTCCCTAAGTAGTCAGGAAGTGGTTGAAAAAACGATTAAGTACACGATTTACAAGCAAATAAAAAATAAAGGTGCGATCTTGTAAAAATATTGCGGTCTAAGTGTTGACAATTTGTTTTATCTAAACAGAGACAATTGGAATGGGTAGCGAATTCTACTTTGCTGATGAAATAAATCACATTTATGAGAATAATGAAAGTCACTTTTTGTACGACTGTGCTGTAAGTAATTTGAGTTAGGATGACATATTATTTTGAAGCCGGAAAACAGAAAGTTTTCACGGTGTAGAAGAAAAACAAAAGCGTAGGTAAACGATCTCCGAATTCTGAGAGGAAAATTGCTCTCGTTGTAAGATCAAACAACAGTAACGGCTTTTTTATAGACAGTAATTTTCGAGGGAAGAGTCTCGCGCAACCCTACCACCGACTTAAGGGCCGGTAACTCGAAACACGATAGGAACAGTAGATTACCATTGCCGTTACTGATCAGTTACTTCAAAATACCGATGACGCCAGGTGAGAAATAGCCAACTATATCAACACGCACTGATATTTTGTTTGCCGTTTCGCTCTTTATTATTACCGTTTGGAGAGAGCAACATTTAAATCATCAAGCCCTTTGTTAAGCGCTCAAACTAGGAAAGAGAGAACGCATCTACTATTACATCAGCGGATAGTAAGATATCTTATGATAGAATTGATAGCATATTACTTTTGTTTTAGAGCAACGATTTCTCCTTACTATTACCAGCCGACGATACTATTCTTCGAGCAACCGGGTCTGACGGGCAACCCGACACACCGACATAAACTAGAATAGTTTACTAACCAAATTGTGATGTCAGTTGCTTTCCAAACAATCGTTAATCTTACAAAAGCCAGTACTTTACAGCTACCATTATTATTTTTTCACCAACGTTAAATGAAATATACATAAGTCGAGGATAAGAACAATATGGCATCAAACTCCCTCAGTAAAGAGGTCACATTTTTTTTAAACCAAATTACTAAAAGAGCTTTTAAGTTTCACGCAGCCTTTTTTTGTGCTACAAACAAGATTATCTCAAGTTAATCCATTACAAAACTTTATTTTATTTCCACTATAAACTTAAAGCTTTATAATAAGATTACTACTACATAAAGTTCAAATCTCCTGCATGAAAAAAATCCATGGGATCTATGCTTTTTACTTTTTTGTTTTCCCATTTTTTTTTTTGCATTGTATCCATATTTTCTACAACTAATTTGATCTAATTTAAACATGAGTGGAATTGTACCTCACCAGATATTTTCTTCCCAATCCAATTCCTTCTCCTTTCCCTCCCTCTCCTCCTCCTCGTTCCATTTCCATCCGACCCTTTCATATATTACATAAGCATAATATACAATTAATTAAGTATATAACTGTGTTTTCGCTATGTATGTATAGGTCTAAATTTGTGTTATTGTGTTTGTGTGTTCTTATTTGTGTACAAATGTAATTGGTCAGGTTCAATACTTTTTCTGTTTTTATTGTATTGTTGTGACTGTATCGAAGCCCGCGCCATATTGTCATACAGGCTGGGCCCAACTGACATTTGACGATGATGACGTCACCAAAGATTGAAAGAAATGTATGGGAAAAAATATTCCGTAGTTCAAGTCTTTGTCACCGAGACAAAGTGTTTTATCACCGATACCAAACCGATACAAGGTGACGTCACCAATCATGGTGGTGATGTTATTCGTGGGTGTAGGCTTAAATACTATCGCTGGCTTCGACTGTATTTGTACCATAGATAAATAAACAAATAACAAATTAAATACTTTATCTGAATTTTGGTTTTACATGCTAATAAAAGTGAAAATTTTGAGGATCCTAGTGAAGCTATTGACACCTAGAAGTTTGAGAAGCACTGTCGCGTATTATCAGGATAACCAAACGACGTAATGTGACGTTTGTAACGCACGCACTAATGGGGAATTACTCCGTACAATATTAACGGTCTTTTCTCCGTAACGATAATAATTATTGTTTTAACGGCCTCCCGTTAATATTTACCAGTCGTTAATATTATTATTTATCTAAATTATTAAAACTGTTATTACTCCTATTATACTCAAGTATATTCTCTCCTGCTAATTATTTTCACCTACTACTCGACTTCAGAAGAAATTAATATAGATAAGTAGGTAAGTCTCATAAGGAACATCTACAAGACATACATTTCTACCTTAAACATTTTCCTATACATATTTTTAAATAAAATTTATATGCTGAATACTTTCGTCGTGTTTGGTAATTCCAAGGAGGCAAAATATGTCTAATTTTCAAAAATAAATGTTTATTGTTGAATTGAATTAAAAATTAAATAATTGTTAAAAGTTGGTTATAAATGTAACAAGCTTAACTTTATCCATACATTTTCGATTCTCACTATTTAAAATAATACGAAAATTTGGCCAGTTTCTGAAGCTCGATAGCTCCGCTTCTATTCATTTAAGAAAAAAAAACACTACATCTGCATAGAAAGATAACATACAAAAATTGACAGTTCGCGAGTTCTATTAAAAAATTTGCCACAAAATAATACTTTTCGACATTCTTTGGCATGTTCCATCCCGAAATTTTGTTGGCAAACCTCGGACTCAGATTTAGCACCCCAAAAAACGTATAGAATTAAATAAATCTAGACTACCCCACAACTTTCCATCGGGAAATTCAACTGCACCATATTTTTATACGCGGAGGCATGACTTTGCCAACACAGTTTTCAGTACCTAGTATCAGCCTTATAATCATTCATGATTCACATATAAACTCATCAGCCTAACACTGGGAAACATTCACTGATCCAGATATCACGGATATCACAGGATTAGGCTCAACGCGGGGCCTAAAATACAAGCATTGTGCCTGAAATATCAGTATTTAGAAATTTTATTATGAAATCAAAACAATCTACATTAAATTTCTACAGTAATTTAATTACATATGAAATTTCATAATGTAATAATAATTTACCCTTGTAATAACCTACGTATATTGTATATTGTATGGGGTTCAGTAAGGGGTTGTTATTGGCATAAAATAATTACCTACCTACGTAAATAATAATAATGCTTAGGAACAATAAAACAATGAGCTAAACGTGCCTTATTATTTCATTACTCATTACTCTACCTCACATCCCTGATGGAAATACTCCTACATATGTCAAATCATACATTTATTACATCACACAATACACCCTTATTCTACTGACAGACTGTAGGAATAATGTGAAGAAAATATCTGTCTCAATATTGTGCACAGTCTATTTTTTTTTTCAAAAGTCCCAGGGGGGCACAAGGGAAGGACCTCCACCGACAGTAGACTTAACGATATTACTGGTAAGTACTTTTTTGAATAAATTTCCATATAATTGGGGTTTACTGGCAGAGAACGCAGCACTGCGATTAGCTCGCCTTAGTGAACAAATGTTTTAGCATCTATTACTTGTTATGTTAACATGAGTACATGGTTGGCGCAGTTGGTTGAGGCAGCAGTCTCTCAAGCGGGAGTTGCCAGGTTCAAACCCTGGCGCTGGCGATGTATTCCACACTTTGCGATACAGGCTTTTAACCTAGTGCAAAGTGTGCAGGAAAGTATTTGGGTTTGTGTATGAAAGCCCAGATCCTTTTTTATTAAAAAAAAATTAAACAATTAATAATATTAAATCTGACATGAAAAAGTATGGACGCTTATCTCGTTAACCTTCATAATATATGGAATCAGGCATTGGTATAGTACCTATACCTACTAACATCGTTAGCTCTTCAAACGTATCTTGCATGTCAATTAATATTTATTATTCTATAAATTGTCATTAGACTTATACCAATTGATAGATTTACAGGTTACCTAATCTAAGTTAATAATTCACGTGAATTCGTATCGAAGAAATCGAATAAAAATAAACTAAATAATATGTAATGGAACGAAAAGGTTGGTCCATAAATCGGAATGAATTTGGGTCAAGAAGTTAGTATTTAATATAGTGAAGTGAAAACAACATCATATTTATTACGGAGTACCTTCGCGTTTTGTATATGTACCGCAACTATGGCAGTTAAGAGACCGTGATTCGGTCGTTACTAGGCTAAAGTAATTTACGAGTGTTTTTCACCAGTTTTATGTAAGAAACAAAGTACCTAGAGTCTCTAAAATATATGCACGTCCATCGTTAGTCAGTCAGTCATAACAAACTCGGCCTATTAACTCAATTCAAATTGATTCAATAGTAATTTTAAATCATCCATAAGGTGAGACTAATTTTTATTTAATGTGAAGCGGAAATCAAGTAATTATCGCCAAAGAAACTTCAATAATTTACTCCAATCTCGCAAGAAAACGCTCGAAATTTATTTTTAGAATTGAATAGCTCTCCGGAGCATATTTTCGGGTACAAATCACTAAATTGCTCCACTCACTGCAATTTCCCGTCACAATGACGCAATATACTTGATATTGTCGTGAAATTTTAAAAATTTATTACCCCGTTTATTTAATATTTTACGTTATATTTTATGTTACATATATCTGACATCCACAGAGACATCAACAAAACATGAATAGGTACATTATCATACAAAAAAGAAAAACATCTCATGTCGACTCTCCAATTAAGGGAGCCCGCAGCATACACGTGGTTTACAAAGCGAAACTTAAGGTTTACAAAAATATTATTATAAATAGGGTGGTCCAAGCTCTAAATATCACTAATGCAACTTGGTAATTTCTACTGATGAAAGAATGATGCATAACCCTATTAAAACTATCGCTGAACCAATCGCAAGACTCGAAAAAAGATAGTACGTATTTCAAAAAAGTACGTTCAAATTGTGTTCGATCACAACATTCAAATTTAAAAAAAAATCAGAGTAATTGATATGGCAACCTCTGTTTTTGGCAAATATCTGTATTTTTATAGTAAAGATCACAGTACAATTTAAAATGAGGAAAATAAGACCAAAACAAGATAGAAACAAATATTTATAAAATAGAGTCGAACTTGTGAGAACAGTCAGTCAAATTCAATTATCATTTGTATTTTTATTTACACCTGCAAAAACACATCACACAAATATAAAATATCTGGTATATGGGTTACCTTCAAGACGACCGCAAAACTGTTTTCATAGTAAAAATTATCAACACTAATTTATGTACATAGGTATGTTCTAACACACAATATGTTTGAATTTATTCATAGCTTTGGTTTTCGGTGAGTTCACCAAATACCTTAATCATTATCAACATTAAAATCTAACGACTTGAGGTCATGTGGGGAAAACATAATTTTATTATTTTATCAGAAAAACACTCACCTCACCAAAAACCGCAGACTGTCCGTAGTTTTAAGAAAAACCACAATAGTGATGGTCTTCCAACATAAATTAGGCGCCAGGATTTCTTGAACGTCTACCAAATTCTTGTTATTTTCTACATTTCCAAATCCTGCTTTAATCACTTACCTAGAAAAAAATAAAATAAAATTATAATTTATTTATTTATTTACACATTTTTTTTGTCTTTAGTGTATAATTTGTAAAATAGGTACGGTCCTTGTGAAACTGATTAATTATACTTTTAAGAAATCAACAAAAACAAAACAAAATAAGTACAAAGAGATTGACATGATTATTGTTAATTTTTCTACACCATTGAGTTGTTTCTCTTAATGTGAAGTAACCGGCGACAGGTGTGTGAATATTCTTGAAGATTTTCACAACGCGATGAATTATTATTCATATTATTATCAAATGGTTTTAAGCAAAAACGGAGTATGCATATTGATATTTCAAAAATATCTAAAAACGGGAGACCTTAGATCTCGACAACCGTGACTAAATATGCTTTGGAAAAAATAGGGTGGATACATTGAACCTTTATCTAGGGAAAATTTGTTATATCTTGTATAGATTTCTCAAAAAAAATGTGAAAAACATCTCTGAATTTTTTCCGAAAGACAGAAACTTGTTTCCCGAAAGCTGCGGAGATTTTCTTTTATATTGATAATATGCATTAAAATCTAGGGAATAACCGTGAAAGTTTTTTGAGTGAAGCGAAATTAACCCAAAAACGGAACAAATGCTATTTCTACCATTTTATGCCGAAAATTCATGCTCAGACCTATTATTGCACCAATCATGTAACTTTAATTTAGAATCAAAGATAGCCCTCGTTGCAAAATAACTATATCTAAAGTATTTTGTAGTATTTAGTTTAACAGTTGTACTGCACGGCACGATACATTACAGAAGATATTCCGTGGCGTGTAAAGCTTGAGGTAATCACGATGTTCCTACTTTCCAATCACTTTATTCTCGTATAATAATCCGCTTATTATTTTATTTAAATAAACAGGTAATGATATAATTTGCGTGTACTACTGCTAACTGTTCTACTCGTATAAGGTAGGTTACATTATTTTCATGTTCTAGTTGTTATCACTCATATAGTAAAATTCTCTCACGTTAATCGAACGATTCGCTGGCGCTGTAAGAACTATATACAAATATGTTGAACATTTGTTCTTCGTCGGTCATATTCTCCAGTGGTCAGATCCTAGGCTATTTCGAAAGAGCTATAGAAATCAGGGCTGAAAACAGGGAAGAAATAAAGTGAATAAAGTGAACAATTACTAGGGCAAAGGTGCTAGTAAAACATGGATATGGCTAAAGAAGGATGAATCAGGGTTCAATGCAGTGGAAGTGAGATGTTGACAAAAATGTGTGGAGAGAAAGGATAAGGAATGAGGTAATTAATTTCCTCATTGTAACTCTCGTTCCTAAAAATTGCGTAAGAAATTTACTCGACCATGTAGACCAGATTTTTAAGGACGGACGTGTTCTGAGTAAAATTATAACAAATTGTATGAATGTGACGGAAGCATGAAGTGTGTGTGTAAGGATAGGAAAGTTTGGCGATCTGTTTTCTCTGCCAACTCCGCAAGGGACGATAGAACATTTACTATTTTTTTAGCAGAAGAAGATGAAGAGAACAATGATAAATATTATTGTAAATGGATCCATATTCGAGACCTCAATGCAAAAGAAGCGATTAAATAGTTCAATTAATCAAATTTGTTTACCCTCTTTCGTGTCACAAATCATGAAAATGTATATGAACCTGACCTAACAAATTACCTAGCAGAATAGAGAAATGGAAAACATCAAATAATTCCTACCCACTTAACAAAAAAAAGCTCAAATTGAAGTTGGAAAACACTTAGTGGAAATATGTATAATAGTCGCACATTAAAGTGATATATATCTTACTTACGAGTATGCAAACCGACATTTCAAAAATTTCTAAAAACGGGAGACCTTCTATCTCGACAACCGTTACTAAATACGCTTTGGAACAAAATAGGGTAGATGCATTGAACCTTTATCTAGGGAATAACCGTAAAAGATTTTTATATCTTGTATAGATTTCTCAAAAAAAATAATTTAGAAACACCTCTGATCTTTTTTCCGAAAGACGGAAACTCGTTTCCCGAAAGTCGCGGAGTAAATTTTTTTTGTACTGATAATATGCATCTAGGGAATAACAAAAGTTTTTTGATGGACGCAAAATTAGCACCAAAAAATGGAAAAAAACGCTAATTTTACCATTTTATCATGCGATTGTCACGCGATTTTGTACCTTAATGCCGTGGGAAAAGACTGTGACGTCATTCTTGGTGCCAAGCGCTTAACATAAACATTAAAGGAGCGATATCAATCTACCTGTGTTATTTCTTTTGAAATTTTCATCGATAAAAGAACCTTTGTAGTACAAAACACTTTGATTGATGACAGGAGACTAACCTTCGTGGGAGGAAATTATACTGCGGTTGACAGTCTTTTAAGTGTAAACACTTTGAATCGCACGTGTAAGTTATAACAGTATAGTCAATAATTACACCTCAACCAAGGGAGGACCTTAGGTAGTAAGAAATTATATTCTCTTCTCTGGGCAATAATGGCATACACTATACAGGGAGTGACTGCATAAAGCTGGCGGAGTTCAGAGAATAAGACTGTTAGTAATCTTTCACGTTGATGATCTTACCAAAAGCAATTTCCCGGTGAGTAATGGGCCTCAAATATTTCAACAATATTATTATTTAGGATCAGAAATACTTTTACCACATGCGCTTAGGGTGACGATGCTTATCCACAAATCAATAAAAAAAATACAATTATTTTCAAAAACATTATGAAATTAGGCATAGTTTGATTGTTTAAGAGTGATTTTTAGAAGAAAAAACGTCATTTTAAAATTACATAAGGTTTGAAATGACATAAGCGACAATTTGTTTGTAACTCTAAAAGTGCCCTTACACGAACAATTATTTCGGCAATATTCAAACCGAGACAACGATATTGCGTGCAAACAAAAAGAGTATTATTGTGATTTCGACGACACGAACTGCTGAATATCCAATCGGTTTAATCATTTTAGTCAAATATCTTTCGCACTGCACACAATCGCGTTAAGTCGCTTTAATTGATGCCGAAATAATCGCCATTTATTACGAAATAATATTAGGTTATCTATACGATTCGTACGAGATTCCGCAATTATTGCTCGTGTAAGCGCACCTTAAGGCAGCAATCATCGCTTCGATCAACAAGATAATGCTGAGTCATAATTCTGATGGTAAAGTAACAAAAACATAAAACATTCTCAACAAAGATAAAATTTGTTTACCGCTTCTTCTTCATTTTGCACGAAAAGTCGTAAAATTCTAAATTATAACATTCCTTCTAGAATCTAGAATATAAAACGTGACGTCACAACCTGACATACCTGTTTGTGTCTCTAGCATGGGCGTCGTCAGGGGGGCAGGGGGGGGCAGCTAGATAGGAATAGGTATTTATTTGTCATACTAAACGGTAAAACGTCACAAAAAATCACTTAACTGCGACACATTTTCTCATCATATCATAAATTTTCTAAAATTAGTATGAAAATCCATCAGTTTCATAAAAAAATACCTGTGGCGCTATTTTTTATCACTTTTTTATAATATGTAAACCATTTTTCATACATATTATTGTGCAAACTATCATATACATTTTCAAATAAACAAACCACATCAAGACCTTCTTCACTGTCTCACAAAAAAGCGTTTTTTATGCTATACCATTTTTTTTTGTTGCCCCCTAGCTCCGAGGCTGGCGACGCCCATGGTTTCTAGTAATACATACAAGTTGAAGTATTAAAATTGACATAAAAGATGGTCACCCCATTTGACCTGCGAGCGCCGGATTATACAGTGGTGTGCAGCATCCCCTCCTCTCTGCCAGCCCCGTCAGGGGGTAGCTACCGTAACATAAATGAGATTTATGGCAGAATGAGGTCCAAGCATACCACCGAGACTGGGAAACAGTTTTTCACTTGAATTTAAAATGTACGTGAGGTTGTGTGGTCCCGCAAGAATAATGTATCAGATACTACCTACAGCGCCGGATCAACCACTTTTTGCGCTCGGTGCAGTAATAATTCTGCGCCCCCCCCCCCCCCCCTATTATTTTTCTATAAAAATATAGTGTTTTATAAGTACTAGGTAATTGTAATAATAATAAAGCGAAAAAAGGCTGAAATTTCGACGGTTTTGGTTCGCCCTAGTGAACGCACAAGGGTGAGGAGTCGAAAATTTGGATTCCGAATTACGGGACCAACCTATATAACTTGTCAAAAAAACAGAATTACCATTCATTTGGAAAAGTAAAAGTCTCCATTCCCTGGAGGGATTTCTATTCTATTCCAACCCCTCACGCCGCATCCCTTGCGGTGTAAGTAGAGAGAACATCCGCCAAACTTTCCTACACTTCTTGTTTCCGTCACATTCATGCAATTCGTCATACACACTACACAGTCTACTATTACTTTTACTCAGAACACGTCTGTCCTTGAGAATCTGGTCTATGTGATTAAGCCATGTGGTTCTTGGACGGCCGCGTTTCAAAAATAAAGTAAGTAAGTAAATTAATTTTTCTGTAATTTATGCTATCCCTGGAGCGGTGCATAGGTATAATTTGTCAGTTCAATTGTTAGGTATTTGATATTTTAAAAAACATTAGATATAAATCAATTAGAAGAAACAGAAATTTTAGCGCCAAACTTTAAGAACTTACTTACTTCCTTCTTGTAAAAACGCAATCTATACATAGTACATACATATCGATATCTATTAAAATAAAACAATATAACACTAAAAAAAAATAACGAAGAAACACTAAGGTACCTTCACATAAAATGATAAAACAAATCTAAATTATTAATGTACCAGTATTTATAAAAAGTTATTAAAAATATGTACCTATATAGTATCATAAATTCAATCGAGTAGTAAACAAACTCTGAACACCCTGAACACTGAAGATGAATAGAATCTTAACAGTGGGATATTATGGTTGTAAAGATAACGGCAAAATACAAAAACATCCCACGGGTCGTATATTGCATATTCTAGCCTAGGTAGTATTGACATTGTCAACCAAACCAAAATGGAATCTTTGTTCCAAAAAGCGCCCATACTATTTTATAGGCCGCCTATCTTTCGATGAGTTTGTGTTAATATGTATAGGGAATCTTTGACCCACCTTTGTATGTATTTTCTATACTCAAGAGAGCGGTTAAGGGCGCGTTTGGAACACACATACATATAAAGAAACCATAACTAATACTATCTCATTAGTTTATATCATACACAAGCCTTGTTTTGTTGGCAAGATGATGATGTTTACAAGTAGGTACCTGATGTGGAATGAATGCGCGGGTTTTTTAAATTGCGTTTACCAAGAATATTCTAGGGATGGCGTTGGTGAAATACCTTCATTATAACCGTTCATTACAGTCAAGTGGTGACTGGGACTAAGTGCG
Organism: Ceraclea dissimilis; assembly: GCA_963576895.1. Classification (NCBI taxonomy): domain Eukaryota; kingdom Metazoa; phylum Arthropoda; class Insecta; order Trichoptera; family Leptoceridae; genus Ceraclea; species Ceraclea dissimilis. The sequence continues at coordinate 16,880,041 of OY756372.1, forward strand.
CGTATTATTTTAATAGAATTTATACGCATTGTGTTTTTATGTGTTTTCTCTCAGGCATTATTGTAATCCAATGTGGCGCCCTTGTACTTTCGGCGCCCTGGTGGGCCAAACCATTTGAACCTATGGGAGATCCGGCCCTGACTACCTATCAGGCGCGAGGCTACCTAAGAACACGAATTCCACCGAGTTACCTTTTGGATAAAATGATAGGTATAATAGTGTCTAATCTGACGTAATCCAATAAGAAATGTTAGCTCCAGCTTCCCTTCTGCAGAAAAACATACTTATAAATTTCTATCTATCTATCTATACCCTCACGCCACATCCCTTGCAGGGTAGGCAGAGAGGACAGAGCGCCAGACAGCCCTATCCTTACACACACTCCTAGCTTCCGTCACATTCATGCAATTAGTCATACACGCTCTCCGATTCCTTTTACTCAAAACGCGTCCATCCTTGAGGATCTGGTCGACATGATCGGACCAGGTCAGTCTCGGACGGCCGCGCTTTCTCACCCCTCTTCGCTTATAATTTTTTTGAGTAATAATCTCAAAATTAGGGTTGCAGGTATCGTAGCGAATTGGAAACCATAATATGTTCTAATATTTGGACAACCGCCCTCATACTCTCTGCCTGGCCCAAAATCTCAAAAATGTTGGACAGGACACATAAAGATAATGTTGAACAAAATACATGGTTGGCGCAGTTGATTGAGGCGGCAGTCTCTCGAGCGGGAGGTGCCAGGTTCAAACTCAGGCGGTGGCGATGTATTCCACACTTTGCGATACAGGCTAGCCTAGTGCAAGGTGAGCAGGAAAGTATTCGGGATTTTTTATGCAAGCCCAGATCCATTTTATAAAAAATAAATATGATATCAATCTTCTAAAATAAGGATTTGGGATTCTATGCATAAACCCAAATATGACATTTTCTTGTTTCATTTGAAAATTAAAAAAGCTCGTGTTGTGAAGCGCAGAATACACCATCGTCATCGAGATTAGAAGCGAGCACCTTTCGTTTAGACCATCAGATAATCAGCACTCAACTAATCAGCTAACCATCTAGAAACACCTAGGTACTTAGACAAAAAAAAATTGGAGGTTGTAGTACAAATTGTGCCTCACCGTATACAAGGAACTCAACAACATAACGCCCTTGTCTGTCTCGGAGCTTTGCACGTTGCAACATAAAAAAACTTTGCGAGGGTAACAGAGAAAATAAATCCTGTTTTACGAGAAAATCGCTGAACCAACCACCAGGTCTTATCGGAGGAACTTAGGAAAGACCATCCCATCACCTGAAAGCTTGAAACATCTGGAGCTTGGAGCGTTTAGAAGAGAGGTGAAAAGTATCTTGTGGCTAAAGAATTATATACAATTGACGAAATGCTATCCAGGACAATAAGTCCAGTTTAGCATGGATCTATTTGTATAAGCACCTATGTTATCATCTTCATGACGAAATGCAAACTGAGCCCTTTACACTCTGTTTTGCATTGATTCTACTTCTCTGACACATTGTCACTGTTGCTCCTCTTGATTGATAAAAAACTATAATTGTTATAACTATGTAAATTTGACGAGTCCAAGTGACCGAAATTAGGGCCTAGGGACGATAATGAACAATAAACAATAAACAACAATCACCAACTTCAGGAGCAAGCTGAAAAGTGTTCACTTTAATATCATTATTAAATAAATCATCCATCATCATCATGAATTCTCCGCGTCAATATTTCTCAAGTAATCTACATAATGTACGATAGTATCCACCTACACGTGAAACTCTGAAAAGGTAAAAACACAAAACTAACAACACATCATAAATAGTATTAATAATATACGTCTACATACTACATACGTGTAAACGTTTTTCTATAATAATTAGGCTTGTAAATATTCTGTGAGATACATACCATATACGCCACATGGGCGTCGCCTGCTTCGGAGCTAGGGGGGGGACAAAAATTTAAAAATCCGATATAGCATGAAAAAAGCGTAAATTGCTCCGCAGGCGAAATCTTTTTGAGACATACCGAAGATGGTCGTGATTTGGTTTGGTTTATTTGAAAATGCACATAATAATTTGCTGTGTATTAAAAATTATTTTTAAAAAAGCGACAGAAAAAATTGCGCCTCAAGTAATTTTTTTATGAAAGAATTGTATTTTGGTGGATTTTCATACAAATTTTAGAAAATTTATGACATGATGAGAAAATGTGTGGTATCTAATAATGTGGTTTTATGTTCAAAGAAAGTTCAAAGAACTACTTAAGAACCACCTGGTATCCTCCGATCCACAATGGCTGGTCTAAGACTTAACGACTGACTGGGCGAACGGTGGTGTTGCGGAGACATTTATAGAATAAGTTGAATACATAATTTTAAGTTAGTTTTAATTTAGAATAAGTATATAGCCAAAAATCCATTTGGATTAGGCATCACATCTATCATTTATACTCTGTTAAAATAATCTGCAATAAATAAATAAAAAATAAAAAAAAAGTGAGATTTCATCATTCGGTATGGAAAAATAATATACCTACTCCAATCTCTAGGGGGGGGGGGGGGCAGCCGCCCACGATACGCCATACACTACGCAGGTACATTAGATATGAAAGAAGTAATACTCTGTGTGTCTAACACAATATCCTCTAATGAGGCTCAATACAATAGGCAAATAATTAGTTACCTATTGGTTTAGTTCGTTTCATTATATGTAAGTTCAATGTACTGCTCTATGTATATGTACTTTAGTACTACTACTACACAAGCAGACTACAGCCGATAATTGGGTGTTTGTCTTCCAATATGTGAAGATTTCGTTTCATGTCTGATTCATCATTATACAAATATTAACTTACTCTCAACATCTTAAGTATGTGCGTAGCTCGACAGAAATTTAATAATTAGAGACAGAAAAAAATGTTCATATTGACAATCCACAATTTCATTCAATCTGAAGGACGCGTGTAATATAATAAATAGTATTATTATCGTCTTTCTACGAATTAATCGGTCATCTTAAGTCTACGACCTTGCGGTTTTGTGTTTGCTAAGTCAAATACCAATCACCTTACGAATACAGAACACAGTAAATACACCTAGACACCGTACATTTTTTTAATGAATCTGGGTTTATCGAAATAAACCCAAATATGTACGTTACCAACCACCCCTTAAACATGAAAAACATCAGCAAATCAAATAGAAAGGAATATCGCATTAAAAAACTACTAGAAAAATAAAACAATCATGATGACAGTACATCTTTTGAAAAAAAAAGTTTTTCTGAATAAGCTAAAAATGTATGTATTACATAAAAAAAATGGAATTGAAGACAGAAAACTAAAAAGATTATCTGGGGTTAACTGGCAGAGATCGCAGCACTGTGATAATTTCGCCCTAGTGAACAAATGTTTAAGCATCTATTGCGTGTTATGTTAAATTACCGCCGTATTTTGTTCACTTGAAGTGTAAAAATAAATAAACAATGACCAAAAATGTCGCGAATGTTTATAAAACTGCAGGTAGTATTTTGAATAAAAATTTATCATTATTGGTCTAGCAGGGCTGATCGGCTAGTTAATAATATTTATGCAGATTGCAGGTATTAAACTGCCCTCGCGTTATGTCGACATGTAAAAATATTATTATGTAGGTAGAGAGTAAATAAATGAGTGAATAATTTAATTAAAATAATAATAATTGCTCCGTAGTTATAATAGCAATAAAGTAATAATAAACGACCGTATGACAACCCTGTTCACTTGCGATTTAAAATTAAATCAGGGTTACTACAAACGATTCCGATACGATCAATTTATGTGTAACCGATTCATGGAACTATTTCTGTTAATAAAATAACTGTGAGGCGAACTAGGGATGCGAATATTGAGTAATTGTAACCGGTGATCAATTCTTCTTTCGCATTCATAAGACCATTGTACAAGTTATCTAGGAGTCATAGCTCCACGTCAATATTCTTCAGGTAGTATAATGCCGTTGGCGCCAGCTTATCAATTCTCTTAAGAACCTCTACAAACTTCTTCAGTGTTCACTGTTCAGTCCTCGCTGTGTACACGAAAGATATATGGCGAACGAAAGGAATAAACAAATTAAATATTATTGGAGTTATGCTCACACTCAGATGTTTTTTCTGCTAGTCTAATATCGATATCCCACGGTACGCGAATCCAGATTCGTCCGTGATTTTGGATTTGTACGTACCGCCATACAAATCGCTACGAAAGCGTCTGTAGATTTACGGACTCACCCCTTCCCACGGCGTGTGAATCTACGTACGAAACCGGATTCGCGCTCAGTGGGAAACAGGCTTTAGAACAGCTGTAGATGAGTTATGTAAGGGTAGGATTGCAATCGGAATCGTCGATTCTTGCTCTGAATGATCCGGAGTCGGAATCGTTTCAACCCTAAATGAATTTATAATACAGTCATAGTATTCACATGAACACGGCGTTACATTGCACGCGACAAACTGTTTAAAATTTGATGAATGATAATCATCTGGAATCCGCATCATAAACATACGAGTACTCAATCTAGACATTTTATTTTGCATATTATGGTCAGTCATAATCCATGATTTTTTTATGTCTTTTTTTAAATCGTCTCCATGACGATAAAAACACAAACCGAATGCCAGGAAGTAGGTACTTTACACGAATTTTTTTAGGGTTATTTTAGTATTTCGGTTGTAATTTGAAAAATAACAATGCGTGTTTATAAATGCATGGAAAATTATTAATATGACAAAAAATAAAATTGCATGGAGCCTATAATAAAAATGTTTGGGTCATCTCATCAGTGGTCAACTTTAGATCATTTGTCCGATCCGATTGATCCGATGGTTGATCGAGTGACGATTAGAGTCCCAAAACCGAGCTACTTACTCAACTCTTTTCTTTGAAATCATATTTCGCTTCATTTATAAGCTTAGTGGCTTACCTCAATTAATCTAGTAAAAAGGAAATGCATATATTTGTGACACATCGTATGGAACACGATAGATGATTTTTAGTTTTAAGAAAACCCTTCAAAAATTAACTCCATCAGCATGTTTTTTTTTTAATTTATTTATTTATAATAATATAAACATAATACATTGGACAAGATAATACCTAATTCGTTTGGGATTTTTGGCTGAAATGTAAATGAATATAAAGAATTACAGTTTTTTTTACAATTTCTTCCTCAACAGAGACGAGAGGCATCTTTATTCACATAATGTAGCGTTTTGTGAACTCTCTTGGGGAGGAAGCAGGATGGGTGTTCCGACGCTTACGAGTCGGCTTTGGCTGGCGTAAGTGATCACTTTATGCCCAGGGCAACGTTCACCCATTCCACCAGATCCTGCTGTCGTGTAATTTTTGGAAGTTGTATACATGCTACAGCTGAAAATTATTTCAGATTGACCCAATGTTTTAGATGCTAACGCCGTCTGCTGAGGAGTGGACGCAACATTTGCAACCTACTTTTTATTGTGAAATGGAGTACGAACACTGTGATTCCACGTTTGTTTCACAGTATTCCCAGACTATATAAAGAATGTTATGTATTTGTCTGTACTTGATTATTAAATTTACAGACAAAATCGCATGGTTGATTATTTATTTCAATATACATTAGGTGTACCTCTACCTATTGTAGCAATGCGTATAAATATTTTTATAAATTAAAACTTTTGTTTGTCTGTTTGTTTGTGTGTTTGTTTGTTTGGGTTACGCCGGGGAGAAAGGCTTGTTGTTGCTTGTTGAATAATAATGCGAGTATATTTCATTTCAATATTCCTATGGAATAAAATCGTGACATGACGTATCCACAATCCACAATCCAAAGCTTGTTTATGTAATTAATTAAAATAATAAAAGATGAATAGCGAAAACAGACTTTCACGTCATTCTCATTTTACAGGAGATAATCATATTATTTTTTATAACAACACTTCGCCAATATTGACGGGCTGCGTGTCTCAAAATATTTTTTTGGGCTGGTAAATGCATTGATCTTTTCGTAGATTTTGATTTACCATTTCACATTCACTGTATCTACAGCTAATATTATGCTCCCGCCACATGATCGTGTAGGGTCGCGAAGGCTCGGTGTTCATGAGTAGAAAGGCGTCAACGGTCGGTTCATTCTCGGCTCGCCGACCCGAGGGTCGGCGAGGATCGGCGAGCGTCTGGCATCAGCATTGAAGGTACCATCACAATATATCCAATTAATAAAGTAACCAGAAAACACAAAACATCCTCTTTGCGCAAACATTTAAATCTAACATTCAAAATCGGTGGTGAACAACACTGCTGAAATAGATTAAAGTTTTGCGAACACCTGATTCTTAATATTATCAAAATTCCAAGTGAAAGCACATTTCGAAATCCTTGCGTTGGCGATATGGAAGAACATTTTTAACTAGCATAATACTGTGACAGTTAAAATAACTGATTGGACTTCTTCCTGACGAGCCCTCAAACTTTCATTTCTGGGTGAATAAGACATATACTCCGATAGATTATACAACAAATAAACTATGGAATATGAATCCAGCATAATATATGGAATTGTCTCTAGAATCAGACTGTAGTACTTACATACTGCAGAAGATCCGATAGTCAAACAACTATACAGAAGACAGAACATATTACAAGAGAGAACAGTATTTTATTCATAGAGGTAGCAAGTTAAATGTAAGTACTGAACTGTACTGAACACTAGACTGAATAGAGAAGTGTATCTACTCTCTACTCGTATATGAGTTTCAATTAAATTATAAACAGTGACAATGCGACATTGCAGTTGCTCGGCTGTCAAATTAGAAATAGTCTCCTTGGCTAGGTTGTATACTGTATAGATACCTACCTTCCTCTCTTCCTATCCTATCCAACTAACTACTAACCTATCTGCTAGTCATACAAATTTTATGCAACCCACTCAAACTTGCGACACTTTCGAAAAGGGGATACTTATTGTAATCACAGAATGACTTTTTACAAACTGTTATTTTTGCGAAATCACATGTTTCAAAAAACAGTTCTGAAATTCGGCCCATGATAAAATCCACATGGTTTACAACAGTTTGGTATCTTTCACTATATACTGTTCAACTGTCAATGTCTATAGATACAGATTATACTTCAACACCTGATTTCTGTTATGATCTTACTTACTACTAGCCACTTGCGTTCCACTGCTGGACATAGGCCTCTTCTAACCTCTTCCACTGTCTTCTATCTTGGGCTATCTGCTGCTATTTACGACCCGTAAGGTGGACAATGTCATGATCATAATATCTCTGATGTCATACGATATACGAGTACATATATGATAATCCAATGAGATCAGATGATTGGGAATTCAGAGGAAGGATGTAAAACACCCTTGAGTGACGATGGATGACTTCCTTGTGTTCCCTATGGAACATAAAGATTCGTTATTAGGTTCGTTAACCGAGTATATGATAGATAAAATGAAATTTCATAAAGAAGGTTCAACCTAGCTGTTCTATCTGTATCTGTATTTACTGTGCGGACCAACATATACTCTATACGAGTGGTTTCGTGGGCACTGGGCAGGGCATGAAGTGGACATAAAGTTATGGTGCTGGTTACTCCACACTGTGGCACCAATGGGAGTGGGGTTTGCCGGGGGATCCCTTAAGGCTAACCCTGGGCCCACCTCTTAATAAGATTTGCCTGGAAGTGCGGGTAAAGAAGTCGCTATTAATGCACCTAAGCTACCCGGGGATGTGTAGGGCCTTAAGCCCGCGGGATTTTCTTTCAATGTGGCACCAATGGGTACGTAGAAAATTATATTATGCAAAACATTTTCACAATTTGAGATATTCTTGTCTGCTATTTTTCACTAAAATAAAAAATTATACAGTCACTTCTCAATAGCTGCTTCTCTGTGCGAGTTCATATCACCTCTAGATATAAAATTCTGCAATGCAACTAGAATAGGTGAATACACACCTAGGTACTGGTACATATTTATAGTACACTATGATGTTACATGCGAACGTGCATTTTTTATTATGATGTACAAACTGTAGAAAACCCTGTGTAATTTCGCTGATATTACAATTTTTGTACGATTAAACCAGGTGGGATAGTTAAAGTAGTATTTATTTATTTACACTGTTGGTGAACAAGATACAGACATGTGTAAACATTAAAACAAAATTATAACATTTGTTCACAAGGGCGAGCTTATCGCAGTACTGCGATCTCTGCCAGCTAACCTCCATTTTTAAACAATAAGGTTAGCTGAAAGAGATTACATAATTAACATAAGCTCGCTTTAGTGAACACCTTGTTGTGGATATTTTTAATGCGTCTGTATATTTTGGTTACTTAATGTACCTATAAACAAAAATAAATACTTTTTTTATATAAAATGAATCTGGGTTTACCGAAATAAACCCAAATACATCTTCGTACACTTCACAATAAGCTTGAAAAGTTTGTGTCGTGAAGCGGAGTAGGTCGGCATCGGGGATCGAACCCGCGCCCACTGGATTAAAATCATTAAATTTTATGAAAGGAAGTAGAAAGAGGACGCGGCATATATTTATTTCAATAGACATCGGTCAACAGACGATTTAATATAACACTTACTCATATGGTACTCGTATGACAATAATAGTGAATACAGTAATACATGTAAAGAGATATTGTATGGAGAGTATGTATGCTGTATGTTTATTAGTGATGGGCGTTTACGCTAGCTAAAGTTAACTTTAACAGCTGATGCTAATGTTAACCTCGATAAATTGTTAACGTTACCTGCTATCGTAGCTGATTAATTTGCAAGTCGCGCCCGTAATGAATCTCGCGATGTCATTGGTCACTGGCCAACAAGCGCTACTGTTGACCGGTGGCCGATGGGATCGCGAGATTAAATATAACAGTACCTAGTCGTTCATTTTTCTGTTGATACTAATATCACTGTTGACGGGCATGCCAGCCTTTTTTTGGTGTTTGAGGATAATATGATTTGTTTGTGTTATATTTGTATTTTACGTCTTAAACTATTGTAATATTTCTTATTATAAATAAATACGCGGGGGAATGTTGCTTGGTTTTCTTCTTGTGCGTTTGGTTGGAATATTTACATTCTCACTCTAATACTGGCGTGGATTAACGTTAGCAGTCGTTATACTTTTATGTCAACAGTATTGAAGTGTTAAAAAAGAACAACTGTTGACTATTAACTGTTGACCATTACTGACACAGCTCCAGTGCTTATACCAGCTTAGTATGTAATGTAATGTAATATAATAAGATAATTCCCTTTGTTGCATTGTACTGTGTATACTGAGACTGAGTATTCAGTACTGTACATGAATGATTGCGGGATATAAATTACCCAAAGTGTTTCTAAGTATTTCTCTGATTCATGATACTGAATATTGTAAGAGTATCATTCCATGCGCTGTATAACTAATAATATTATAGTACTAATACTCGTACGTACTGACGAAAATATTAAATTCTCTACATGTATTTCTGTACGTAAGAGTCGACGTACTGAGAAAGACAAAATAATACAAACCTATCGCATAGATTTTTATTATTTTTTTTATATAAAAAGGATCTGGGATTGCATACACAAACCCAAATACTTTCCTGCACACCTTGCACTAGGCTAAAAACCTGTAACGTAAAGTGTGGAATACATCGTCAGCGCCGGGGTTTGATCCTGGCACTTCCCGCTCGAGAGACTGCCTCGTCAACCAACTGCACCAACCATGTACCATGTACATTGGAGATTGATGAAGAAGGAAGAATCAGGTATAAATACTATCGAGATGAGATCGCTGAGAAGAATGTGTGGAGAGATAGGATGAGAAACGAAGTGACTAGAGAGTTGAGTGAATGTAAAACGATTTCTGTGCCTAAAATGAAAAAAAAAAAAAAAACAAATTGAGATGGTCGGGACATATAGACAGAATGAACGATGAAAGGATAACAAAGAAAACATACTTGGGAGAAAGAAAAGGCGTAAGGAAGCGCAGCCGTCCTAGAATTGATTCTGACTCTGGTAAGTTCCAAGAGATGGCCACCAACTTTTGAAAGGAGTGACACTAAAAGAAATTGTTAAGGTGGTTGTACCTAAACATACTGCGTGTACGTGTACCCTCAAATTACGAGCGTTTATGCATGGAAAGCTTATGGTAGAATATTGACAGATCGATATCTTGCGATGTGAAGGACTCAAACATAAAATAAAATATGAATACTAAATAGTCACCTTCTACAAAATATCCAGTTTTACACATTGAAAGATATTTTTTCACACATGTCATACGAGTACACTCAAACATTGTAAGGACTTATATTGTAAGTACAAAATGTAAGGATTAGATTCATGTATCTATTTCTAATCCTAGATATATACCTCCTTAATATTATATAACCATCCATCACATGTTCCATAGCATGATTCAACCTTACACCAGTTAAATTATGCTCCCCATATGGTGGCGTGTGACCCTGTGAGACCTAAAAATAATAATAGCGAAGAATATAAAGGGAATTCAATGTCGGTTCTTATGTTATGTAGAGTTCCCGGAGAAAATCTCATAAGAATATTGCTCAACATGAATAAATCCCAAAACAGACAAAAGCCCTTCAGAAATATCCTCAACGGATAAAATCCCAAGCTTTCTAGTTGGATTCCAGAAGATTAATTATTTATAAAATGTTGACTATTTTATTGTCTATCCAATTTTAGATCCGCTTATTTATTTGTTTATTTTCTAATCGATGGTAGTTTCTAACACACTGAAAGAAATCGTATACTAATAGATACAATTTTATTTTTAAAATGCAATTAGATTTGAGCTTTCGTCCTTTGAGCATATTTCTAAAGGGTGTTTGTCTTTCTTTGGGATTTATTCACGTTGAGCAATATTCTTATGGGTTTTTGTCCGGTCACGGTTATGTAGATATTCAATGTTGAAACAAGTCAGTCAAGTCAAATAATACACCCGATGATAGCACAGTGTCGGATTAGGCAACACGACACCACAAAGGTATGCATGACAGGGTCAAACTAGAGCAGCACATCGCAAGTATCACGTTACGTTGCCTCTGTGCCTCTGTGGTGAGATTGCGAGGACGGGTTAATTGAGACGAGATAACGCTTCTAAATTTCTGTATCCATAATACATTCGTATGGTGTTTGATATGACAAGGAATGTTTGAACCAACAATAAAGTTCCCAGGACTTCTGCTCGACAGGGCACCTGGAAATCAAAGTAAATTACATGACGATTGTTGGGAATGAAAATAATGTAAAATCCACACATTTCAATTAGCTTTCATCTAATATATCTTTACGTACTTATCACGATCAAATATTAGGGCACTCTCTAAAAATCTCTTCTTCTTCGTCAGCCTATTCCCGTCCACTCCTGGACGAAGGCCTCCTCCATTTGCTTCCACGTCGCTCTGTCCTGGGCTCTTTGGATCCAGTTGGTACCAACGTATTTTAATTTTCTAAAAATACAGGCAGGTAAATCAGGGAAACCAATCCACATAATAAAACGACGTAAAATTGCATACTTGGGTCACGTTCTCCGGGGGGGTTCAATACAGGCTACTCCAACTAATTATGAAGGGCAAAATAGAGGGACGCCGAGGAATAGGAAGACGCCAGATGTCGTGGCTTTGAAATGTTCGTGAGTGCACTGGCTTCAGGGACGTGGGCGAGCTGTTTCGGACTGCGGCAGACAGGGATGCTTTCGCAATAGTGATCGCCAACGTCTGGGGGAGCCGATAGGGCTCGAAGAGAAGAAGAAGAAATTACACAAATATCATACATGATCACAGGTATGTCAAACACTCCAATATTATATCGCATTTGTACTTTACGGCTTGAAGGCTTAAAAACTTCGTTGTGGCTGTAAGACACGCTGTAGCCAAGTTGCTTAATTCTAACCCAAATAAAATTATGAAATCATCACCAAGAGACATATGGCCAGGCAGGGTGACACCAGATGGGCGCCACGAATATTGAAGTGGAAGCCTTGAACAGATAGAAGGAGTGTCGGAAGGCCACCAAAGAGATGCGGAAGGGTCAGAGCAGAGACGAGTGGAAACAGTTGAAAGAGAACAATATCCATCAGTGGAGGGAAGAAGGCTAATGAAGAGGAAGAAGAATCAAGAGGTACAAAGTAACTATAGGTATATGTGAAATTGATTCAATTTAGCATTTCATACGCCGCGTTCTAACGTCGACTACAATCTTCGATCTTATTACATTACGACAGCAGGCAGTATGACGTCGAGGATGACGTCGGATTATTGATTTTGGGAAACCACAAATGTGTGAATGAACTGCCGTGTTTATGTAATAATAATAAATAATACTAAATATAATAATAAGTAATAATAGACAGCTTATAAACTAATAATAAAATTATATTATATTACTTATTGAACTGTCGATATAAATTAGGTACAAAACCACTATGGAATAATAGAAGTGTATTGGTATTACTCACATAGTATTGAATGAATAGAATCAATACTTGGACGAATTCTCACCATAAAATATCCCAAGTAATAAAATATGTAACCAAAGTATTTATAACTTATAAGTTTAATAAAGGTACAGTTAGAAATATTTTTACATCCAACAGTATCATACTATTGGATGTAGAAATATTTACAGGCACAATAGGCCAGAACTATATCTAGTACCTAATCAAGAAACGTCATCCTTTAATGAAAAAATCAGAGGTTAAATTATTACCGGTAATAGAAGGGCGGGTCCCTGCACTAGCCCATCCATCTACACAAGCACTAGCCATACTGTAACAGTTGGCAACATAGCATAATGATCAAACAGGACCACCACTCCTGTCAAATCTCGTAACAGAATATAATACGTGGTCCGTCATACTCGTTGTTAAGGGACTGTTATTCCATACATTTCCTTAGCAACGGTGACGGCAACCTCGCCTATAACGTGTTATGTATTAATCCTACAGCATGGCTAGAGAAAGAGAGAAATGTCACGGTGGTAGGTTGAAGGAAGTAAGTAGTGGATTGTCGACTTCTATGCAGGCGACATTTTTATGCAGGTACTAAAAATTTTAAGCAGTCATCTCAACAGATATACACCAAAGGATGCGCTTTCCATCAGGCGTATGACTTATCGTCGGCTGGTTTAGTGTGATCACTATACACTTAAGTAACATTCACCAACTCCAGTCCATACATCTGCTGCGGCCGGAAATCGAATCCAGACCTCCAACCTGATAAGCCGGTATTCTACCGCTTTTCTATGATGATGGCTGGTAGCTGAGCCGTGATGAAACGTGGGATTCCCAAAATAAACTAAAAAAACTGGAATAATATTTTTCTTGAACAAGTACTCAGTTAAGGTGATAGAATAGCCCAACTTTGTATTTTTGGTACTTTTGGTATTTTTGGAACAGAGGCTTTCTGGTGTTGCGTATAATAATGCATCCTTGTGTTATTCTCTCTCTCTTAAAGGCAAAGCACCCGATCACGAGTGATATGTCCTTGTATCATTCAATCGACTAAAATATTACGCAAAGGACAAATACCCCGTGAATTTAAATAAGCGTTACATAACTCATTGTATTGTATTGTAACTACTATACTACCTACCTAGACATACTAGTGACATACAAATTTCAATATGGACACGAATAACAAAACCAAAAAATAGGCTGCGTATGGTTTTCATAATGATATTATCTTAGTATCGTCCGAAAGTAACGCAGCATTTATTTATTTAGATTTATACTTCTTCTTCTTCCTCAGCCGTTTTAATTCCAAAGCTGGACCTATGTTCGGGTTGACTGTAAGATATTGCGTTAGCAATAAGTCCGCCTTTTGGCACACAAGATTGTCTTATTTTTTTGTAATCATTGTAATCATTTTGGTCAATAAAGATTTATTTATTTATTTATTTATGTCCTGGGAGACCTATGTCTCCCCTTTGACTTTCCACAGATCCCTATCCTGGGCATGCTGCATCTACTTGCTTCCTGCGATTCGCCTCACATCGTCAGATCATCTTGCCTGAGATCTTCCTACACTCCTTTTGTTTCTTCTAGGTTGCCAGGGAGAATCATTTTGGTCCATCTAGATTTTCTATAGCCATAATTGCAGCTCTATATGCAGTACTTTGGTTGATACATTCATTTGCTTCCTTTTAATCAAAGAAGTGCCTACTTATATTATATTATTTCCACTCGTCAACAATTACGGAGTTAACAATAAATTGGATTATAAAATAATAGTACCTATGTATATTCAACAATGTACCAAGTGTACTGAAATAGTATTGTAAGGTGAGTAGTTCCTGCCTAGATACCCACTACTATTGGTAGTATTTTATATGCACAGCGCACACCCGCCCGCTAGTGGTGCCAGCCACTGTGGTGGGAGCTGGTTATTGTCGAACATAACCGGACTACTAATTCTGCCTGAAACATCGACCATATTGTAGCAAGCAACTAAATAACAACATCACCAGCTAACCTATACAAGGCTTTAAGTAGCAGTCACACTCTGTAACTGTGATTTAGCAGTGAAATGCGTTCCAATCACTATAGTTTGTGGTGTAATTTTTTGGAATACCAATACAGCTTTCACGGAGTATAGGTAACGTCTGTAGGTACTATAAGATATCGCTGAACCGTTAATAATTAAAATTATAAGTCACCAGCAATTAATGATACGTATAGCATGTACGTGCGTCTAATGCGTCACTGTTTATTCATTTTTATTATTTTGTTTTGTGACGATCCTATGTGGTGATTTAATTATCATTTCTACTGTTTGTGACGATCCTATACGGTGAAAAGAAAAATGTAAGGTGCCCTCGGGGCGATTTTATCGCTAAACGGCGCCTAAAGTTGTCCAATTATTATTATTATTATTATTATGTGGTAGAACGCGAAACATGTAAAGGTATAGTGTAGCTTGAAAACTGTATCATAATAGTTTTCGGCACACTTTTAAAAGTTAAAAAAGACCCTACATAATACGAGGTAGGTACCATCAACACCTATTTCAATAATCTTATTTTCATAGGCATGCTTATAACTAGCAAGTTACACCAATTACTGTTATTTTATCTGCCTGTGAATTTAATGAATCAACATAAAATAACAGTGATAATATGTTTATATCACATGTAAACCACATCCTATGTTGTTCCTACAAATACAAACAACCTTGAACTCTATTTATGTTTCCGGAAATTGGGAAGTTTTTGTATATCTGTTTTTTATTTACTTAGTAGACATTCAATAAACTCTCAGTCTCAGTACTCATTCATTCATAGAATTCTTCTACTCATTGATAATAATTGTCGGTTGAAAAACTAAATATTATCTACATTATACATTACTCACTATTTTACCAAAAATTCTCACACTTCTGTCCACAAAATCTCTTAAAATAATGCATAAATCCAAGATGAATCCAAGCACTCCCTTCCAAGGCGCTTGGATTCCTTCATTCCAATGGCGCCTCACACCAAGAATAGACAGAATTAAATTTTTTGAAAAGATATGAGTTCTACTCGTAAAGCACTTTCGTGAGATACCAAATACGGCGTTATGCTGTGACTGGATCCTCTCGATCGCTCGGTGTCTTTCAAGCTGGACAAAATCTGACTGAACTTCTTTGAAAACGCCCTTTTATACGATATCACACATGACCCCACGCAACCCTTGGATCCCCCTAAAACTCTTTAAGTACTTACATTTTTTTTTCCTCTCGAGAAGGATGATCCAATTTTATACAGAATCGTATTGTCACCGAGTTACGAATGTTTGCAAAGTTTCATGTCTTTAAGTAGTGAGCAAGTGCTTAAAAAATCAATTAGAAGATTCCACCACAGACAATAAAACACCACAGTGAAGTTAAACAAAATCTTGTAAAAAGGAAAATTACAGGCCATTACGGGTAAACTACTAGTCCTACGAAAAAAATGACTACATTTTTTGTAGAGAATTTAGCAAGGATTATTTTTGTCATTGACTACATTCTCCTATCTCTTACCATATTCCTATAAAATGCGAAAAACCGCGAAGAGGGACCTTTTCGGAGGGGAGGGGGCAGGGGGGGTTGCGGCAAGATTTTGATAGGCAACCCTAGTGCGATGTAATACCCTATTGGTAAGCTATCGTTTATACCACATTTCGATCAAAAAACAGATACGTCATAAATTAAGCAGCGGGCTCTCGGACTATATTACTTACTCGTACAGAAACATAAAACATTGCTAACTGAATTATCATAAGAAAAAACTAACAAATAATGTATGAATCTACTAAATGTATAGAAGTATGACAAACAAAACTACTATTGGGTAGATTGATAGGAATATACTCTGGGTTATGAGATAAGGACAGCGATCCATCAAACTCAAATAGTAATATGACATCAAAGTTTAATACATTCCTACTAGGCAGTGGCACTAATAAACATAAGTCTATTTTGGCAAAACAAAAATGTCAAATGTTAGTGATTTAGTACTATGAAGGATGAGATAATGTTGTTAGTAGTTAGGACACCATCGTCTAATTATATCTACATAAAAAGTTACAAACTCGTCGTGTGTACAGAATATTTAATGAAGCTTAAAGACAAAACCTTTTTACCCGTTCGTTGAATTAAAAAGTTTAGTTCAAGCGTACTCTAGCGGTCGTACATAATTGATTGGTCAGTCAGTATACTACATACACATAGTATAGATGTAAGGTACGCATGCAATGTTTGTAAGAACCGGTAAGCCCATTTGGTAAGAGGCTGGAGTATTGAATATTATTATTGTAGGTAGGTTGGTGTTGGTATCTAATATAATAATACAAAAGTGATACCAATACATTGATACAATGTATATTCCCTTGACCTTCACACCCACACAGTCCATCATACTCGTATAATAATAATGGATAATAATTCACTAATATTCATCCAATACTTGTACTCACATTACATTACATTACAATATCATATTTCATCTGGAGGTGAGAGACGGTGGAGGCGAACCAAACATGTTGTATGGTACTAACCACTAACCCTAGGAGTGGAAGAAATGTTGAATGACTTGTGAGGAATTCAATCATAACAAAAAACATGGCACATGCTCACAGACAGTAAAGTTCGAATCTCTAAAACATGCGTCAGGCCCATCATGATATATTGTGTAGAAACCAGGGAGGACCCAGTTAGGACAAAGAACCTGCTTCGAACGTCTGAAATGAGAGTACTCAGAGTAATAACAGGGAGAACTTTCAAAGACAGGGTGAGGAACACCGAGATAAGAGAAACTTGTCAGACGGAAGATATCGTGAGATGGGGTAGGAAAAGGCGACGAGACTGAAGAGACCACGTGGACAGGATGGATAAGGGCAGAATACCCTACATCGTTGCCCATAATATACCCGTGGGGCAACGTCAGCCAGGCAGGCCGCCAAAAAGGTGGAAGGATAGTTGGTGTTCCACATCCCAAGAGGAAGGCATCCGTTCACAAACGGATCAATGATCTAGAACAAGACGAAGTAGAAGAAGAAGAAAAAACATGGAACCAAAGTGTTGCTATGAATGGAAGAACATGCCATAGAATAACTAAACCAACATCACCGATCACCGTACTGTCTTGTGTAGACCTTGTGGATGCAAAGAAGGCCTACTGTATCAGAAAACTAATAAAAATGATATTGAACCTAATTGTAGGGTAATTGTAGCCGATGATCAGTCATAATACCGATGGAAAGTCCATCCTTTGATGTCTATCTGTTGAGATAATTACTTGAGCCCAAAGTATTTAGTAGAAAGTAGAAGTCAATGGGCCTAAGATTTTACAAGTAATCTTCCTCCAGCTAAAATGTAGTCAGTTACGTCATTGACAGTCAAATTGAAATATATGAATAGTGCCTACTTATCTAAAAATAGTAATAAACTCTTGATAAGCCAATAAGTGTACGACTCTATTCATCATAATGGTATGTGGCTGAGCTGATATGAGAGCATATGCGTTCAAGAAGGTAGACGCCGTGTACCGATGTGGTTAGATCATTGGGATTAGTCAATCAAATTTAAAAATAGGCAAGAAAAACAGACTCCGTAATGATTCCCAATAAATAATACTTAAAAGTCGATCAGTGAGGCAATCATACGAATTTATTTGTGTAATAAAACTAAATGTAGTAGTAACATTGTTATGTAGGGAAATAATAATAAAAACCTATTCCGATAAACTTAAGTTGGAAGTATAATAAGTATAATCTAATACAGATATTCTAAATTGTATTTGAAGTTAAAGTTCTGGATTAAGAGAGACGCGAATACCTTAAAGCTCGAAATCCAACTATGACGTCACGGTCATTTCCCGCGGCGTTAAGGTACAAAATCGCGTGAACAAGCGCATGACAAAATGGTAAAAACAGCATTTTTTAATTTTTTACTTTTTGGGGTTAATTTTGCTTTATCCAAAAAAACTATTACAGTCATTCCCTAGATTTTAATGCCTATTATCAATACAAAAAATATGTGTGACTTTTGAGAAACGTGTTGCTGTATTTCGGAAAAAAGATCAGAGGTGTTTTTCACATTTTTTTTTGAGAAATTCACACAAGATGTAAAAAATCTTTTAATCATTCCCTAGATAAAGGTTCAATGTATCTACCCTATTTTTTTCAAAACATATTTAGTAAAGGTTGTCGAGATCTGAAGTCTCCCGTTTATTGAATTTTTTGATATGTCAACATGACTACTCGTAAGATTTGATTTCCAGTTTACGGATAAAGAACAGCAAAAGGATAACGACATCATAAACAAATTCCATGTTAAGAGCATCCTACATACAGGAACGATAATAATATCCACAAATAATGAATTCTTAAGCCGTAATTTTCTAAGAATAAGGCTTAGCTAAGTTGAGTCACCCTAACTAACGAAACCCTCCGAGCAAATTATGCAAACAAACTTTCAACTAATCAACAAAACTTAAACGTCGCGTCGTACAAACAATAAATTCTAAATGTTTCTAAAGAAATCCCGTTAAAGAGTTCCGCGCCAGTAGTTGAAACTCGGTAGCATAATATCTAGTATAGAATGTTGATACTCTGGTATCATTCTGGTATCAGTGGAGATTACAGTTCTATATCGGCTCATTGCAACCACGTACTAATTATGAGACCCCTGGGTACCACACTCACAGACTGAATCAGAGAACCAGTCCTCCGTACCATAATATATTACACTGACAGTTCGTGTTATGAATGCACGGTAGGCGAACAAAAAGTAACAGTAACATTTGGGCGGTTTGTGATTAAAAAAGAACGCATCAAAATATTGAAAAATTTTAAGATGAAAAAGAATGCAGTAAGTCTATAAAAAGTAACAGATCAATGTAATAACTATTAACTAGAGATGTTGACCAGACGACATTTGCATAACGTAACACAATACATAGTATAACATTATTATTATGCAATATAGACTGATGAATATTCATGATTTTATAAGGCGACAAACGCAGGGGGGGGGGCCTCCGACGGCAGTACCTGGACCAGGTGTACGAGGACATGAACTGCGCCTCATATGTCGAGCTGAAGACAGCTGCGGGTGACAGAGAAGAATGGAGATCAGGATGCATGAACTTGCTACAAACCAATCCACAAGATAGAAACTAGAGAAGAAGAATAATGAATCAATAAATTGAATGATTTTATTACTGTACGATCTGTGGTTGAATGATTGTATTGTGTATAATCACTGTGAAAAATCACAGCGATTATTCTTGAAATGCTGCCATTGATGGAACTAGCTGCGCCTATTTAATTGTAAACACATCGGGACATTTCGATTCATCTATCAATTACATTTCAAAGACAGACCATAAATTTAACATACAGGACAGCATCGCTGCCGTTTGTATAGTAAACCACATGGTGTGAACTCCGCTTAACGCATGTGTACTAAACTCAAATATAAAACCAATAAATTAAGTGACTGGCTGGGTACTTTACATCAGTAGATCAGAACTTGGGAAAGATTCATTAGTTATACCTTATAAAGACAATGCCAAGATGAGATAAACGCTTACAGAATAGTATTGGATTTCGCCAACTTTTTAGGTGACTTAAGTTGCGATACGAGCCACCTAGCACAAATTTTGAAAAATAATTATAAGTGGCTCCTATCTTCGCTATTACTCACTTAAGAAGTTTGTGAAATCGGGCATAAGAATCCTACAAAATCCACGAGATGATCACCGACACTAAACTGAGAATTGCAAAGAACAAATACGAGACTTTTTTGTAGCAGTCCGTTTTGTACTTTTCTTGACCAACAAGCTGGTCTGACGATGTGAGGCGAATCGCAGGAAACGAGCATGCCCCAGGATAGGGATCTATGGAAGGCCAAGGGGAAGGTCCAGCATAGGAATCAAAAAGGCTGAGAAAGAAGAAGATTCCTTGTAATGTAATAATATGTGTGGCGCTTTGTGTTTGCTATTGTTTTAATTGTATTAAAAAAAAGTGATGTCCTTATTTTGTGATGAGCTCAACCATACATTTTGATATTTGGCATAAATAAGTTATAATCCAACTGTTTCGATAAAAGTCTATATAAAATCAAAATGAAGCCAATTTATTGACTCAATAGTGTCAAAATCAACAGATTTTCATATCTCTCAAAATCCGATTTTAGTTGTTGTAATAGTATGATTGAAACACAAGATAATTGAGTATTTCTACTTTATTATACAACAGCAGTGGACTATTATATGTCTGAGAAGATAGTAGCATGCAAAGTGATTATGAAAATAGTTCGGTATGCAAAAATGTTTAAACAACGGGAGGATTGAAATGACATAAGAAACATAAGTCATAAAATGTATTACAAATTAACATAACATTGTATGGAGTAGGTAGTAGTTGTGTGACTCGCAGTGGGAGTTCTGATATGATAACGCGGATCAGTGACCGGAATGCTGTCGCGCTGTGTTATCTTATATTGCCCATATCATCATCGAACTACCAACAGTACCAACCACCATACAGATAATACTACAATACTACTACTTATGCCTTGCATACATCTCCATAATAATGTTGGTACTAGTACTATACGACCACATCCTAACACTTAACCAATAGTACTGAACTTAGACTTATAGTCACACCTACTCAATAATCATGCAAGATGTAACATCCGTACAGCACATGAATACGTTCATATAAGCTGGGAGACTGCCACAATAAGGAAACACCAACGTGAACCGTCTTTCATTCTTTTAGACTAGAGATTACCGCCAAAGTAGTGAAACTCCCTAATCCGATGATACGTGAATGCAAGGAAATATTTCTGAATGCAAGTAGAAAATAACTGCAGAATATGTATAAAGACAAGGACGAAGAAAAATCCTAACAAGGAACCCCAAAATAATTTTGTTTCTCAAAAATGATACTTTCAGTTGGTGGAAACAAAAACACATATTATTCCATTTTAAAAATAACCGGTTTAAACGTTGAATTATACAAAGTTTCGGAGATTCATCTCTAAAAAGTTCACAGCATATAAATCCCAATAGATAGACACTCTATCAAAATATTTGTATAAGTTGGTAGGGTAGGTAGGGTAGGTACATATCGCTATACAACAATGTGAAAATGATATTTTAAACAAAATTAATTTCATCTGGCAGTAAACCCCTCGCAGTAATCCCATTGGGATGAGCATAAATTAATTAACGACAAAATATAATTAACGGTAATTTTAAATGAATTCGCTTTTTGTTTATTACCTAATATAATATATAATGTGATACGATATACTGTCAGCTATCGGACGTGTCAATTTTAATCATGTACATATATATTATGAAATGAGTTCCTAGAACAATAAGGGCTGAATGTGTATTTTTGGGTAACTACATGAGTACATGGTTGACGCAGTTGGCTGAGGCAACATTAGGAAACGGGAGGTGCCAGGTTCCAACCCCGGCGCTGGCGACGTATTCCACACTTTGCGATACAGGCTTTTAGCCTAGTGCAAAGCGTGCAGGAAAGTATTTGGGTTTGTGTATACAATCTAAGATCCTTTTTTAAAAATAAAAAAAAACTTGTTTATGACGGGCGCAAGGTGCGAAAGTACATAGGTAGGTATAAAATATATAAGTATAAAATAAATATTTAAGTACTTAATCAATATATTCTACGGCCTTTCAAGAAATAGATTATCAAGGATTAATTAAGAAGTAGGCAAATTTTTGTTTGCTGGCAACGATGACATTTCTGTTGAATTTCTACAAGTGCTGGCACTATTGGCTGCCCAAAAATAAACATGTAGCGCCCTCATCGAAAACCGTCCCTTTTTACACTAATTGTACGAAACGTCATTTTCGATCACGGAGCCCTGTATCTATTTCGAGCCCTGTACTTCACATACTCTACTGATTCATATAGGAGGAGCAATTCACAAATACTTAGGACATATCCCTTGTTAAATTATGATCTTCGTGTCATCCTCGTTTAGTGGTTATTAATAATATTATTGTTACAATCTTCGGACGAGTTGTGAATAAATTTCCTTCCCATATTATCATACAGTCATACAGCCTGAGCCGGCAGTCGGACATTAAGGGCATGGCACCAGGAATGACGTCACAGTCTTTTCCCACGGCATTAAGGTTCAAAATTGCGTGACAATCGCATGATAAAATGGTAAAAATAGCGTTTTTTCCATTTTTTGGGGTTAGTTTTGCGTCTATCAAAAAACTTTTACGGTTATTCCCTAGATTTCAATGCATATTATCAGTACAAAAATAAAATTTTACTCCGCGACTTTCGGGAAACGAGTTTCCGTCTTTCGGACAAAAGAACAGAGATGTTTTTAAAAATATTTTTTGAGAAATCTATACAAGATATAAAAAAACTTTTACGGTTATTCCCTAGATAAAGGTTCAATGCATCTACCCTATTTTGTTCCAAAGCATATTTAGTAACGGTTGCCGAGATAGAAGGTCTACCGTTTTTAGAAATTTTTGAAATGTCGGTATGCACACTCTTAAACACTTTGGTAAAAACTGGTAGCTTCTTTGGTTACATTACGGCTGTTCAATAAGCAATAAACAAATCACTACACCCAATGTAATTATTTTATTATAATAAACACAACAATGTAATAATTTATTTAATTCAATAAATAATTCACACAAATACAAATTTGGTAGTCATCATGAATAATGGAATTTTAGTGGAATGTATAAGTAATAATAAATTAGTACAAGATTATACTAAACGATTGAGATTACAAGTACTTACCTAGAGATTTATTTCTAACTAGTTGGTGCCTATGAAAATCCACGGATCCTATACATAAACCTGCTCAAAATAAGCGACATCAATCACATTAAAAAATCATTTGATAATGTAACCGGTGCCAGTGATGTATTCCACACTTTGCGATACAGGCTTTTAGCCTAGTGCAAGGTATGCAGGAAAGTATTTGGGTTTGTGTATGCAAGCCCAGATCCTTTTTTAAAAAAAATCCGATAAGTACCACTAACTGTTGTAAATCATCTAGACAGGCTTCTTTTGATTTACCTAAAAATGCTCTTGTTCTATTTTGAAAGTGAAACTTGTATGAAAATTTGTAATCGTTTAGGAAACTCCTTTAGGGTGTTGGAACAATGAGTGAATGAATAATTAATAATTCCTCCTACGATATCGTGAGATTCCTGACACTCCTGATGAAATAAGAAAAGTGATGTCCTAAAATGCCACAATAGAAGCAGTAAAAATATTTGTGACTATAATACTCCAACATAAACCAATAATTCATAGGAATAATTACATTATTATGATAGTTCTCAGTAAGTTTTACTGTTGTAAATAGACACGGGTTTCAAAAACTATCCGGAAAATAAATTAAAACTAAAATTAAACAAATTCAAGAACATGTTTTTAAACTGTTTAGTGTTTATATTGCATGCACATTGCATGTTTACGGATTTGTTAGTTTATTTTTAAAGTCTGTAATAAAATGAAATAAAAAATATATTGTATGTAACGTGGTACCTACTGTGAACAGAAGCGTTCACTAAATGACTCCAAATTATCATAATTTAGTATAAGAATTAGAGTCCATTGCACGCGATGAGTGTCATGTCATGGTATGACTTGTGAGATGAGGTTTAGTTGGAGAAGGTGAACGGACATGCACTTAAAAGAAACTGGAAGAAAAAAATACTTTGAGACTTTGAAAGTAGGTCAAATACTTGCTTCTACCTGTAGGTAGAAGTGTAGTGTTCTACACGCTAATCTAAATGCATGGATCGTGAAGGGAACAATACATCGTCGACGACGGTATTCGAACTCCATACCGGCGCCCCAAACAACTGTGTCAACCTTTTACTCCATTCAAAGTGTAATCGCCATACAGAGGTGAAAAAAGACATGTTATTATATTTGATTTAATGTTGAGTGTTTTGAATGAAGGTTTTTGGTGGAAGTTTGTTATAATATAATTAGAATAGAAACAATGTTAACTTCGTTATTTCGTATGGTCAATAGAAGTATATGACATCCCTCAAAGGAAAAAGTTTGAAGGTTGGGCAATGGGCAATGATAAATTTCATTAAATGTTCTTTGTATATTCAGTCGCTGGCTCGTTAGGGTATAGGAAGTCATCGAAGCTCCCTTCATATGCTCGGAGGCCGCACTCAGTCACAAAGTGGCACAGTATTCTCAACAGACTTTTTGAGGCAGATTCTCATTTAGAATCATGGCCGTTTCGGCAGGGGCAGCTAAGATGATGGAATCGCAACAAAACTTACGCAAAATAATTCTATGTATGATCACGAAGACAGCGTCAACCAAGATCTGAAATAACTAGGGGTCCATTGCTAAACACAGAATGGCTCGTTCGGGAAAATGTGAATTACTGTGTTGTCATATTATTTCATCAAACATATTCTCAACAAGTTACAAACAATATTGAACGGTCGTGGTTGACTGGAGACTTGAGTAGCAACAGAGATTGTGCGTGTGTGGGGCACGGTACAAAACCGATGGGCCGAAAAGATAAAATTATAAATTAAATTAAATCTGTGGTGCGATCAGTGAAGGAATAATAACATGACGCAAGTATAGTATAGTTCATCGAAAGCACTTCCGTCTGTTTCAATAACTTCCATATTATATAAACGTCGAATAGAGGACAGAGGTACTACAGAGACTACAGAGATCTCACGTTGTAAATCATATTATAATGCGGCGTGGGTTTGTCTCTAGTCTCTACCGACTATCACTTATTATAAACTGACTTATCGATCCCTTCTCTACTCAATGCGATACAAGGTGATAATTGAGATTGCAAATCATACATCGATTCAGTATCAAATAACATCCTCTAAATTTGATTTCCGCAGTACTAGGTTGATAACATTTTAATCCACTTACGAGCATCGCCGATATACAAGTCATGGACAAATAGTGCCCTCATTTTAAAAAGGTATAACTTTAGAATCATTGATGTTAAATGAGTGATTCTGTCACCAAGTGGTAAATCGGATCGTGCATCAAACGAAACTTACATTCGCCAGTTACCATACAGTGAATAAATGGTTCCAAAGTTATACCTTTTTAAAATGAGGGTATTCTTTTTCTATGACCCTGTACTATTATTTTAAAATGTAATAGTAGTACCTCATTGAAATTTCACTACTTTCTATGCCGAATTTTTGATTTTCATAGTTTGACGACCGAAGCCAAAGCGTGGCTGAGGGATAATCACGTAATTTTATAGCGCCTGACATGCCATACGCATATACATATATTCCGAATTTCAAATAAGTATACTACCTATTATGTATACTGATATATTTTATCTATCTGCAATGTTGCTAATGATAAAATTATCGATGATAAATGAAGAAGTCTATAGTAAGCTGCACTAAATACTATGGAGTTCTTCCACCCACAGTTACATACTAGATATTATATTAGTAAGTAAGATCTCAACTCAATGTATGCAATGCAATGTCCCTCTCAGCTGCATACTAATCATTATTACATTATAATAATCACCGGCTAATAAAACTGTACTTTAAATCCTATTGCAAAATTATAATAATTGCATGAGTTACCTCCAATAAAATAATAACTCAAACCAGAATACATTCTGTGTCTAGGATTAGTCGTATTGCTCGGACGGCGATCTCATTCCCACATTCAGACATCATCCAGAACTCGTGTAATTCACACGTAGCTATAACCAATCCTACACAACTACATTCCCAATTGTTATACTCCCACATCCCACATCCATCAGACAGTTCTGACATATTACTGTACGCCATCTGGATGACCAACAACACAAGCCCGATATATTCTAACTCTCTTCTTAGTTCTAAATTAAAAAGCACTGAAACTAGTGGGATACATAGTTAATAATGTTGAATGAGAAGTTTATACATGGTTTATACTGGCAGTCCAGGTTTCGAACAGCTTTTGAATAGACTATTAAGAAAACTATCCCGCTTTTCCATTTCCAATACTGGCAAACGATTTATCCAAGAACCATTGTAGACAGAGTTACGAGTACGCATACTGACATTTCAAAAATTTCTAAAAACGGGAGACCTTATAACTCGATAACCTTACTCAATATGCTTTGGATCAAAATAGGGTAGATGCATTGAACATTTATCTAGGGAATAACCATAAAATATTTTTTTTATATTCCGTATAGATTTCTCAAAAAAAATGTAAAAAAACACCTCTGATCTTTTTTCCGAAAGACGGAAACTCGTTTCCCGTAAGTCGCGGAGTAATTTTATTTTCTATTTGTTATATGCATTAAAATCTAGGGAATGACCGTAAGAGTCTTTTGATTGAAGCGAAATTAACCCCAAAAAATGGAAAAAAGCTGTTTTTACCATTTTATCATCTGATTGTTCACGCGAAACGACCGTGACGACATAGTTGGGTCGCGAGCCTTAATTGCGTGAGTCTCAAAGTGCAGGATACATTCACCCATTCGAATAATATTCCAACTCACGATCGCCAGCGCTCTTTCAAATCGACTTATCAATTCTTTACGAAACTGCAATTTTTTGTATCATCATTAGAAATAAGAATTATTGTGTCGTGTGTCGTGAGCGAGCCTTTAATAGAATGTTGGAGTGGAAGGGCGATCCTAATAATATTTCGATAAAAACAATAACAATCATGATTCCATACAATACAATAGAATTGAAGGGAGTTGTATAGATTTCTATACGGAGGAATGCGGCGGAAAAACAGTCTGCCTTTTGCATTATATAGTGTAATGGCATTACGAGTCGAATAGCTTTTACGACATTCACGAGTTGAATTAAACATTTCAAAGTGTCGCACGAGTGACCTCGATTGATAGCCATCGTAGGTTGTTGCTAATATTACATACTACCTAGTACTAGTACCTACCGACTACTCCCTGACATCCAGTCGACGACAGTAGAGCTTTTGCGAGCTTAATATTGAGATATAGGAAATACAATATTGCCGAATATTTTCATTGAAATAACGTTTGAAACAATCATTTTTATGGTAGGAAATCGTGAATGATACAAAATGATTCTCTGTATTCTTGGATTCATAACGTACCTAGTGATGATTATACAGGGTGATTGGTTCCGCTATTCAGATATTTTGAGAGGTGATAGAGGGTGTTCTAAAACGTAGATCTGCTAAAGGGATGTCATCCCAATTGTTAAGGGTTGCGGAGTTACACCCTTTTAAAAAAATTCCACCCCCGGCATCGACCACCATCACATTTCATTGAATAACTCTGATGCTATGAGTCCTAAAATTAATAAAAAAAAAAATTTTGTATTGTAATAAAACAAGCTTTAAATTGATGTCAAAAATATTTAATAATAATAATAACAACTTTGCTAAAATTAAACACAAAAACAAAATTTCATTTTTTTTGTTGAATTTTTTGACATATTTTTATTTTTTTTTCAATAAAAACTATAATTAACTAGTGCTTTTTTTTCTTTTAATAAATACATTAGACCCTTGTGAATAAAAATGCCGAACATTATCTATCCATATTTTGAACTAGTTTTTCCAAATCTTCGATTTTGTAAGTACATATTCGATAAAAAATGTATACTTCGCTACCGATTTCCTCTTTAAGTGGGTACATGTACCTGGTAATCTGTAGCGAAGTATACATTTTTTATCGAATATGTACTTACAAAATCGAAGATTTGGAAAAACTGGTTCAAAATATGGATAAATAATGTTCGGCATTTTTATTCACAAGGGTCTGGTGTATTTATTAAAAGAAAAAAAAGTACTAGTTAATTATAGTTTTTATTGAAAAAAAATTAAAACATGTCAAAACTTTCAACAGAAAAAAATGAAATTTTGTTTTTGTGTTTAATTTCAGCAAAGTTATTATTATTATTATTAAATATTTTTGACATCAATTTAAAGCTTGTTTTATTATAATACAAAATTTTTTTTTTTTATTAGTTTTGGACTCATAGCATCAGAGTTATTCAGTGAAATGTGATGGTGGTCGATGCCGGGGGTGGAATTTTTTTAAAAGGGTGTAACTCCGCAACCCTTAACAATTGGGATGACATCCCTTTGGCAGATCTACGTTTTAGAACACCCTCTATCACCTCTCAAAATATCTGAATAGCGGAACCAATCACCCTGTATACACAAACTATACATCACAGAACTTGCACAATTAGCGTATAGGTCTAATAGATAATAATCAACTATCTTATTAGATACCTATCACTGAATTAAATAATCACCACAAGAATAAGCAGTCCAAAATTCACGGAGGTCGAATTTTGAGTCGAAATAAAGATTAAATTTTTCAGGCACCGATACGTTTTCAAACGTATTCTAGCGGCTTATCAAAACTTAAAAAAAAACTCGACTTCGAATTCGTCCTGACAGCAAGCAGATAGAGAAGAGTTAATATACTCAGTGCTCAGAAGAAATGGTCAAAACGTTGTGATCTGGTTGAATTTCCACTAGTTACGTTAACAGGTAAAGTAGTGTAGTATTGTTAGGTTAGGTTAGGACTATTAATAATCTAATGTAATATTTATCTGCATTGTAACATTGCTTTGCTACTCGTACATTATTGCACAGATAACATTTGAACTGTCGCCCGTCCGAATGAGAGTGCTGTGGTATTGCAGCCGTCTGCACTACAACTGTAGAACATGGGCATCGTCAGAGGCAGGGGGGGATAGCTGCCCTAGAGATTGGAATAGGTATATATTTTTTCATACTAAATGATAAAACCTCACAAAAAATCACATTATTACCACAAGTTTTCACATCATAACACAAATTTTCATGAAAATCCATAAAAATACAATTATTTAATTTAAAAAAATTGCCTCCAGCGCTATTTTTTATAGCTTTTTTATAAAGACATTTTTCGTGCATATTATTGTGCAAAATATTATGTACATTTTGAAGTAAACCAATGCACATCACGACCTTCTCCACTATGCCACACAAAAAAAAATCGTCTACTAGTCCAAGAGCCCGCTGCTTAATTTATGACGTATCTGTTTTTTGATCGAAATGTGGTATAAATGATAGCTTACCAATAGGGTATTACATCGCCTATGAAAATCCTGCCGCAACCCCCCCCTGCCCCCCCCCCCCCGAAAAGGTCCCTCTTCGCGGTTTTTCGCATTTTATAGGAATATGGTAAGAGATAGGAGAAAGTAGTCAATGACATAAATAATCCTTGATAAATTCTCTACAAAAAATGTTAAGTCAATTTTTTCGTAGAACTAGCAGTTTACCCGCAATGGCCGGTCCAAAACCGAAATTCATTTAAAATACAAAAAAAATGTATTTAAACTAAATTGGTTGAAAATTGATAAGAGCTACAGGAAAATAGTCAGAGAACGAATTAATTACCATAGTCTTAGCTACAAAACGAACTATAACTTATGTTCATACATCTAATAATTTCGGAGTTATTCCAATAAAACTCAGTGACGAAAATTCTTAAAATTTAGTTTTTTATAAAATAACCAGTAATATAGCGCCGCAGGCCAAAATTTTTTTCCATAAAATGTTAGTAATAATGGGTGGAAGAATGTGAAAGAAAAAAAATCAACCTTTTTTTTTATTTTTTCAAAAAATATCCTGTTTTTTGACCGGCCATTACGGGTCTACTAAACTACTAGTCCTATGAAAAAATTGACTTAACATTTTTTGTAGAGAATTTAGCAAGGATTTTTTTTGTCATTGACTACTTTCTCCTATCTCTTACCATATTCCTATAGAATGCGAAAAACCGCGAAGAGGGACCTTTTCGGGGGGGGCAGGGGGGGTTGCGGCAAGATTTTGATAGGCAACCCTAGTGCGATGTAATACCCTATTGGTAAGCTATCGTTTATACCACATTTCGATCAAAAAACAGATACGTCATAAATTAAGCAGCGGGCTCTCGGACTATACGGCACTATTTACGCTTCTTTCATGCTCTACCGATTTTTTTGTCCTCCCCTAGATCCGAGGCTGGCGACGCCCATGCTGTAGAATGGTATTATTGATTGTACTCGTATTAGAGTGAGAATAACGTGATATCGATACAATGACTTTATTTCTCTACAATATAACACAATGTGATGTAATGTAGGTAATGCATGGTAATGGATATGTCCATCTAATCCAATTGTTCCATTACATTAAACATATCATCATATGTCATAATGCTAAATCTTACTTGTCTAGACTATACGTAGACACAAAGCAATAAGCTTTTATACAGGGTGTTTCCTTCCGTATGCAAAATCTCTTGAGGGGTGATAGAGGATTAAAAAATAAGCAAAAAAAGTTTAATGAATGCATGACCGAAAATCAACCGTTTTGGAGTTATGGCCTTTTGAAAATTTAAGAGTATGAAAATTTCTCATTTTGGTTTTTTGACAAAATCTCAAAAACTACTGACTGAATTTTAATAAAATAAAACAAAAATCATAGAAAACATTATAGTCTTTCGATGTAGGTCTCAATTTATGGATTTTGTCTCATAAAATAGTGAAATTTTTGTACCCAAACTTTTTTTTTACGGAAAAAATGACTATTTATTCCAATAAACATCAAATTTCTAAAAAAATAGCCCCATTAAGTATCCTTTTTTACATTTTACAATAAAGCCTTAATGAGTTCTCAATAACATGAGTTAAAAAAATTACAATATTTCCCGATGGTGGGACTATAGTATCCGATCCAATGATGTCCAAACGTATTCAAAAGAAGGTTAAGATAATACCACTGATGAGCGATTAGTTACAGATTGTATGCGTCTTAGCGGCGTTTTATACGTTTGGACATCATTGGATCGGATGCTGTGGTCCCACCGTCGGGAAATATTGTAATTTTTTTAACTCATGTTATTGAGAACTCATTAAGGCTTCATTGTAAAATGTAAAAAAGGATACTTAATGGGGCTATTTTTTTAGAAATTTGATGGTTATTGGAATAAATAGTCATATTTTCCGTAAAAAAAAAATTTGGGTACAAAAATTTCACTATTTTATGAGACAAAATCCATAAATTGAGACCTACATCGAAAGACTATAATGTTTTCTATGATTTTTGTTTTATTTTATTAAAATTCAGTCAGTAGTTTTTGAGATTTTGTCAAAAAACCAAAATGAGAAATTTTCATACTCTTAAATTTTCAAAAGCCCATAACTCCAAAACGGTTGATTTTCGGTCATGCATGCATTAAACTTTTTTTGCTTATTTTTTCATCCTCTATCACCCCTCAAGAGATTTTGCATACGGAAGGAAACACCCTGTATGAAATACCTAAGAGAAAGAGGAATACTCTCTTCCAAATGTTGTATGGAATATTGCAATAAGCAAGGAGTTTTATGTACCTATATCTCAATGACAATAAGAAACTCTTGTCGGTCGCTATTCTTTACCAACATAAAATGGGAGAAAACGAACGTACCTCTACCTACACGAGAAGAATATAGGTTGGCCTTGCTACAGTGTTCTTATAAAAATATTTATATGTAATGTACCTTAAAAAAGGATCTGGGTTTGCATACACAAACACTGCACTCCTTGCACGAGACTAAAGGCCCGTGTCGCAAAGTGTGGAATACATCGCCAGCGCCGGGGTTTGAACCTGGCATCTCCCGCCCGAGAGGCTGCCGCCTCAACCAACTGCGCCAACCATGTAAGTACTCATTCTACTACTACAACATATTACTGCTTCTACCTGATGAAAAATTCAGTGTGGTCAGATAAACATACCTAAGTCATTCTCATTCAATCTGTACAATTCTCTATTTACAATAACAATATCGCTATCGGTGTTTGTTGAATAATGTCCGCCAGAGAACAATAACAATTGGGGAATAGCATTATACTAACATAACAGACTAGATATAGGACTATACTGTGTATGTACATAGGTTGGTATGACAATAGCAGTGTACTGTAGGAAGGACAGTTCGTTAGGAGATAAGGGCGAGACCGGCGAGAGCATTTTATCATCACGTCAAAGTGTCAGCCGGATATACCCATTACCCACTCTAACAGTTAGGTAACATAACACACAACAATATACAACATGTCCCATAACTGTGTGCACTGTCCTGTTTTGGTTCTCGGACAGCCACATTTCCTTTCGACCATAATTTCATTCTCAATCTTTGGTAATTCTTTCGCCCAACATATTCATTTCAGCTAATTCACATTCTCTCTAGCAGGTACTCTAATAACAAGGCGAAGAAGTGTCGGCAGACCACAGAAATGTGCTGGAGGGAGATGGATCCAGTGTGCTCAGGATAGGGAGTTGTGTAGGATCAAAAAGGAGACCCATATCCAGCAATAAACCTGAGAGGCCGAGGAAGACGAAGAAAACGGTACTGTAATCACAAATCTACTCGTGGGCTTTTCGTGTGGCATTTCGGCGTTGTCCTTTGCCCATGCAGGCTGCGTCGACATAAGTATTTTTCAAAGCCTCATTCTTTGATGGTGTATACTTATGTCTATTATTCTCACTGTTGTGATCGTCAGGATTTTTTGCCGATTTGGTCGAGAGGCCTTTCGGCGTTCGACCGCCGCGGTCGTGCTGATTCGTTTCACGCATTGTATTTACTTTGTTTCTCTGAGAGTTATCGATTCGATTTAAATTATTCGTTTCGCTTTGTTCTTTTCTTTCTTTCTTATGACTTATTTGCTCTACTCACAGGGGAGACCAAGAGAAGATTCAGCACATTTATAAGTACGAAGTATCTGTGCCACATTCATCCCGAATACAGAATTAGTCAGTTATTCAACTGCATACATATTTTATATTGATATATTTTTATATGGAGTAGGTATTGTATGATTCTCATGACTTCAAGGTTCCTCTCCACGCTCTGTTGACCAGTCATTATATTATGATCATCATCCAGTTGGTTTCCCCCAAAAATTGGCAATTTGTCTTCAACAAACACATCATCAATCTTTCTCAATTTTATTATTAAAGTATAGGTACTACACTACGCCGTATTGGATACAAATATTAGAAACTTACAAAAATATCTCATGTGGACCACTACATTATTACATTGAATATTTTTTTAATACAAACAATTCAGTACTTCTGTTTTTCATTTTAGTTGACATTTTTGTCGCCTTCGGGTGATCTTGACGAGGAAACCATCGAACTTAAACTATAATTAGGAATTGAGCCATTTTTCTGTGCTTAAGGCGAAGTGCTAACCTAGATTAAAAATGGACAGAGAAGTTTTGATAAAAATTACAAAATAGGCAACTTTTTAAACGGACCGCTACGCACGATCCCAAATTGATTTCCTGCACAGTGCACACTTCACAGTAAACAAAAAGTTCATGTCGTGAAGTGCAGAGGAATTTCTCATAGGTACATAAGTTCAAATTATTCATTGCCACACGTTTTATTCAGACATACCACAATGTCATTGATTAAATGAATAAATCTTTATTGGCCAGAAAAAAAAAAATCAAGACAATTCCAAAACGTACCAATTTCAAATACATAGGTCATAGAATTATAATATAAAGGTATTTCAAAAAGCTTATATTTTTCCTCTCTTCAGCCTGTACAAATACTTAGCTGTTGTATTCCAATGTCTGATATCAAAGTACGAGAAATCGCCCAGATGTGTATTATAATTATACTAACAATGTTAGCTATCAACATTTGCAGCTTGCAACGACTGTTTGAAGATGATTAGGTATCTACCAATCGTCTGAATTCGCGATATGTGTCGACATTATGTGTCACGCAAGAGATAAAACTATATTTTATATTGAGTACCTACCTACAATAATATTAAATTAATATACAGATTGCCCGTCGCAGTCCAAATAAAAGAAATTAATGAACAAAGAGAAATAAAACCAAGTGCACTGTGCATACTACTTAATAGTTTATGCATGAGGTATCTAGAGATGCAACACACTGAATAAGATGCATCGATTATTATAAGAGCGATTTTCCATCGGAACTTTCTCAATGTCCTACCTGCAGAACTCACACAGATTGACAGTGGATAAATGAGACGAGATATCGCTTTAAATATTGAGAGGGTGATTACAAGTTTATGTTGGATAAGTAGGCACACATTGAACTACGAAAATCTGAATACTACCAAGAATACAGAAGGACGATACGATTTAAGTATCCTTGATGTAATTTCGTCACTAAATGGCGCAGCATTTATCAATAATAACGGAATTCTCAGATCAAGATACCGATGACATTCTCAATCAGTGGGATTTTAAGATGTAAATGTAACCAATTAAACGATCGAACAGAAGAGTAGATAACTACTCGTATAGTATGCATTGGTAAGACTGTTCCAAATGTTCGACAGATTTTTTTATCCAATTTTTTTATTCCAATTTTATACTTTTATATTATTATATAATAAAATTACATTTCAACAATATCTGTCTAAGTATTTGTGTTATACGAAAACAAAATATTCATCAAACCATCGATCACTTTTTATCTGATAAACGATTATACAGATTAATGGATGTAAATTTCCATCCCTGTGGATGAGTCAAGTCCACGTGGGGTAAATATGAAATTAAAATATCACAATGCAGTTGTTGTTTTTATACCATCTTGACATGTCTTGTTGTATGACACAGTGTGGTGTGGTATGTTATATGGTATGGTATGGTATATGGTGTAGTATGGACTCGGAGGAGCCGTGGCTGTGGTGTGATGTTAATTAACCGCAATATTATTAAATATTTATATGGGGAATACTTAACTTAATATACTCGTAGTACCACGCAATGTGTTTCCCATCACCTTATAATAAATGCATAATGCACACGAGCTCATGTACCTACCGAGTACCTACAAAGTACAAAGTAATGACTGATAATTTCATCCATAGTTAGCTACGAGTATATAAACCTAAACATTACTC
The DNA here is from genome assembly GCA_963576895.1 of Ceraclea dissimilis. Lineage (NCBI taxonomy): Eukaryota > Metazoa > Arthropoda > Insecta > Trichoptera > Leptoceridae > Ceraclea > Ceraclea dissimilis. The sequence goes on from OY756372.1 coordinate 16,915,551, forward strand.
ACAAGCAGAGCTGGGCAGAAAACCGTTAATCCGTTAATCGTTAATTAACGAAGTTAACATTTTGGTTAACGATTTAACGCTGTTCTTACCTCCAAAAATTGTTAACGGATTATTTAACTTCCGTTACATTTTACTTCCGTTAATTAAATCCGTTAATATTTGATTGATTGCATAGACATCATCCACTGGAGGCGCTGGCATTAGATAATCCAAGGGTTGTATGGGGTTATGTGTGGTATCGTATGTGGGTTGGGAGTTGGAAAAGAAATTTCACTTTGTTGGGATACATCGCGATAGGTGTAAACGTGATAGTTGTTGTACTTATGTATAGTTCTATTTCATGCCATTTAACCGCGATTTTTTTACATTAACGCTTTAACGGATTAACGTTAACTTCCGTTACATTTTTCAAAATGTAACGCTTTAACGATTAACGAAGTTAACTTTTTAGTTAACGGATTATCGATTAACGAAGTTAACTTTCTGATTAACGGTGCCCACCTCTGCTCACAAGTAGCAATAAGGAAAAGATATTAAACATAGTATTACTCGTTGCCGTGCCTCGAGTTCTGAAGTTAGGGAAGGAATCACTTAAGAGTACGCACACTGACATTTCAAAAATTTCTAAAAACAGGAGACCTTAACCGTAAAACCCTAAAAGTTTTTTGATTGAAGCTAAATTAACCCCAAAAAATGAAAAAAACTCTATTTTTACCATTTTATCATGAGATTGTTCACGCGATTTTGAACCTCAATGCCGTGGGAAATGACCGCGATGTCATAGTTGGGTAAACGAGTAAAGTTTATCATATGAAGAATAACTTTTAATTATGATTTTTTACTATGATGAACTTTGTTTGGCCAGCCCAACTTATATTTTCCGATAGAGTTTTTTTTGTAGGTATTTGATAACTTAAGGAAATTGTATGATCCAGCCGGGAAATGAATTCACGTATTAATTAACCTTGTACTAGGTTTGGCATTCCACTTGAAAGCAAGTGACTCTCATATAAAACCCAAGTGTTACTCTCGTATGTTTAAAATCAGAAAACACACAAAATACGAGATACATATTTGTAAATTATGTTATAGGTATCATGAAATAGTGTATCACCAAATGAACAACATGCCACAGATGATAATACAATAAACAACAAATAAATGTGTGATTTTATTAATTACACGTAATGTTTATTGGGAAACAAAGGTCTTTGTGTAAAGAATGATATGCACTTTAATTAAAGACAAATTAAATACATTTGTACTTGAACATACTGTTTCAGAAATAAACAAATTTCATTAAGGCTCCCTACGTCACGGTCATTTCCCACGGCATTAAGGTTCAAAATCGCATGAACAATCGCATGGTAAAACGATAAAAATAGAGTTTATTCTATTTTTGGGGTTAATTTCGCTTCAATCAAAAAACTTTCCCGGTTATTCCCTAGATTATAATGCATATTCTTAATACAAAAAAAAAAATCTCCGCGACTTTCGGGAAACGAGTTTCTGACTTTCAGAAAAAAAGATCAGATGTGTTTTTCACTTTTTTTTAGAAATCTATACAAGATAAAAAAAAATTACGGTACCTATAAAGGTTCAACGTATAAACTCTATTTTTTTTTTAACATATTTATTATTTAGTAACGGTTGTCGATTAATAAGGTCTCCCATTTTTAGAAATTTTTGAAATATCAGTATACGTACTCTTAAACAAAGTGATAATGATAGAATTGATCCAAACTGTCGTGGCGTCAGATATAGGAAACGCTGAAAAAAAAACCGACAATGGCTAACGTAAAAGTTATGTAGTAATTACTAATGCATGGTGTAGAGTTTTTATAGTTATCATGCCATTCCATGCCGTGCCGTGCCAGAGCTCAAACTCCAAACTAAAAAAATAATCGTTAGGAGGAGACATCAGTTATTCCAAAACAGGTAAAATAAAATAAAATAAAAAAACGTTGCAAAGCGTTCCATAGACAAAGGGCACGAGTAACGGAAAAGCATATTGGATGTTAAATAATAACTTGGAGGTACAGTCACTTGGTGTGTTCACAAATGTTTGAGATTGGGAAAAACTGCATTTGGTCTAAATTTCTAATTTATTATTTGAAAGAACATTCTAGCAAACACAGTGAACTATCTAGTACCTACTGGTACATCTTTATCAATAAGCGAGCAAACATTCCGCTATCATACATTCAATCTACTTAAATAAATATAAATAAAATAATTCTAATAGACATTATACAAATTATTACATTACATGTGTCCTTTATTTATTGAAATCGAATTGAATGTCAACTGTCTGATTTAGAAAAAGGGAGAGCTTTAACCAACTGATGAACTAAGTGAGTAACTAAACCAGAACAATTTGTTGTGCTGAGAGATTGTATCTAGAAGAAAATACAACAATTTCGGCAAAAAGCTTACGTACTGTTCGAGTTGACTGTAAAGGTTCGCTTATACGAGGCAATGAATTGCTCCACTCACGGCAATTCACGTCACAATGACGCAATATACTTGATGTTGTCGTGACGCTATTGTTACGAGATAGTGGAGCAATTTATTGCCTCGTGTAAGCGAACCTTTAGATATTGTTTTTGCAATAAGTCCGCCCTATAGCATGCTACTATTGTATGGTTTTGTAATCCTCTTGATTTTTGTCTAGCAAAAAATATTTGTTCAACGTTGAGAATTGAGACAATGTGTTACTTATGTGTTATGAGGTGGTTAGTAGCCTGGTTGGTAACGCGCTCGATCGTAAATTCGGTGTGCACGGGTTCGGCCTCCGATGCCGACTTACTCCACTTTACAACACAAGTTTTTCAAGTTTTCTGTGAACTGTGCAAAAATATATTTGGGTTTATTTCGATAAACCCAGATTAATTTTTATAAAAAAAAAAATTAAGGCATTACTTTATGAACGCTCTATGACAAGGTAGCGGAGAGAAACGATGAATCGACAAATATAGGAAATTGTTTGTTGCCGAACATAAAGTAGGTATGCCTTCAATATTGGAAGGTACTACTGCTACACGAGTACCATTAGAACAACAAGACAAATAGAACTATACAACATAACTCGACAGAATCGGATGGCAAAGTTCAAACTTCAATTTTGTGAACGGTAATTAGATGTCGGAGTCCATCACAAACAGCACCAAGCTTTATACTCGTAAGTGGTGCTGCATAATAGTTTGTAGGTAGATCCTACCAACCACCGACCAAATAATTACTACGAGGTTATTACTCTCAAGAGATAATACAATATATAGGTCTAGGTATACATTGACTTCATCATCAGCCAGAGACGAAGAAAAAACGGGAAAGTTTTAATTTAAGAAAAATTAAACTAAGGAATATTCAGAGGACAGTAGATAACTTTGGGGAGAGAACCAACTCAGCCAACTTACAATTCAATGGACTTTGTGGTTGATGCGAGAAACAAAAAAATATGGCGGTATGTAAAACAAGAAAAAAATGTAAAATGAAAATAATTTGCACAGAATTAAAACGAAATAAAGACAGCGCGTCTCCTCTACTAGGCGATGAGAGTTTGATAGTTCGAAACTTGCTGTAGATTTTGATAAATACTGCTTTTATCATAAGTATTCCATATATTGCCTAGCCCAAAACGACAGAGAGTCGGCAGGGTTGTAGCAGTCTGTAGTGATTATAACGATTATCAGTAAGTACTTTTATCTTAGTTTTTGTTATGTTTAATAGAGACGTCTGGATATCTCATCAATTCGACAGTAAAATTATAGTTATGACTTCCATTTCGAAGACACTCATGTTCTAGCTCTCCAATTATAAAAATTTGTTAAAGACAAATTGTACCTAGTAGGTTTATGTATTGTGTATTTCACATTTTTTCTGCATAGTCTACTCGATTTGATCAAATTCACACATATCACACACGTATAATACCACATCAAACATATTTTTCCCCTACCCAATTCCTTCTCCTTTCCCTTCCCCTCCTCCTCCCAGTATCATTTTCTTCCAATCCTTACATGTATTGGGTATACGTCATGTTATAACATTTTCGCTTCTTGTATATTAGTTTAAGGGCATGGCACCAGGAATGACGTCACAGTCTTTTCCCACGGCATTAAGGTTCGAAATCGCGTGACAATCGCACAATAAAATGGTAAAAATAGCGTTTTCTCCATTTTTTGGGGTTAATTTTGCGTCTATCAAAAAACTTTTTAAAAAGTCAAAAATTATTATGAAAATACAGTTTGAAAAAGTAACATTGAATTGTGAAAAATAGGGATTATATGTCACAAGCTAATTCTTTAAACTACAACCTGAGAACGTACGTTAGGTTGTATTGTATTAAATGAACGGTTATTGCTTTGTATAATGTACATGTACTCCATATTATTATCATTCGATGATTTATGTCACAATTACCAAAAAAGTAAAGTGACAGGGCAATGCTATTCTATGCTCTCCACTCTCCATACAACTCAATACATTTCGTGTCACGATTTGGAGTTCACAGTTCAATAATAAGACAGAAATGTCATAAGCACGTCGTGTGTATGAAAAAATCACAAAGCACGAAGTCCAAGACGTGAACTTGAATTCTGAAATGCGGAGATAAATCATGTCGTTGTTATACTCCAGTCATTGTCAATAGGAAAATGTTTAGAAAAAAACAACAAAGCATAGAGTATTAGTTTGTTAGGTGATGTATTGTTGACTAAAGATCATTGCTAAGTTCCCATAAAGTAACCTATCTACCTACAATCACTAGTGCACAACTGATGTACAATCAAGGTTCCTTATGTTCCCACGTTACGTCATATTTGGGGTAATTCATATACGAGTTGCTGAACTTCGGAAGGCTCGAGAATCTGAAGAAAACTTTAACATAATCCTTCAGCCACACTTTTGAAATGTCGTGATAAAAATGGAGACAACAATGTAGGTATCTTTGATATTCTATTATATCTATTGAGTATATGGTTCTGTATTATTTTATTATATGACTGCGATGTCTGGTTGGTTTTATAATTTGTCTACATTATTTGATTACTATTGCTTGCCATGTAGTTGTTGTATTGAATGAGGAGCAGCCTTGTCCAAAGTGTGACAGAGTGTGCAAGTCCAGAATCGGCCTCCATAGTCACCTTCAATGACATCGTTGGAAGGACTAATAACGTGGCAGCGACTCTTCTGAGTCAAAGACATGCTCGGCAACGGGCTCTTGGCATTATAATTATTATAATTGTATTGGAAGATCAGATGATTTGTTTGAGTTTGGCATTAATTATGTTCATTTATTTATGTTTGCTGATTATATTTTTTTCCTAGGTTGTGTAATACTGATCCTTTGTATTGACCTATTATTGAAAATATATTTAAAAGGCTTTTGGCCGTTTGTAATCTAATAAATACATCGTACCTACAACAAACACGACAGCGCTATTTGGGTAATGAAGAAATTTTCAATTATGGTTAGTCAGTGAGTCCAATAGATACTTGTATGATAATTTCTCAATAGAAAAAGAATGTTGGCGCTAATAGAAGAAATGAAAAAATAAAACAATCTAATGAAATGAATTATTAGACCAACACAAAACGAGTTCCTTGCATGCAACTAGTTTCATATGATGGAGGTACTATACTAAGTACCTACTCTGTGGTTACTACATAAATACAGCTATTTAGATACATAGCCACTTTAATGAAATGGACGGCGCAACATAATATGGATAACTAAATTTATTGTGATGATGCTAAGAATGAAATACATATATGTTAGTGACATATATGTTGTAGTTTATCACGTCTCTGTAAAAACTATAGGTAATTCGGTTTTCATTACTGGATCTCAATGTCATGTAGTATACAAATGCAATGAAGTCAAACGGAAGGTGAAAATCGCAAAATTTATAAATGTTCGGGGCATGTGCAACAAATGGGAGACACCTATGATGGATTTCACCAACTATTTAGGTGAGGAGTAGCGGAGATGGAGCCATTAAGCACAAATTTTCTATGAAAAATAATGAAAAGTGGCTACTATCTCCGCACCTAAGAAGTTGGTGAAATACAGCATCTCGCTAAAAGACAATCTCATATTCCTACCGATAGAAATTATGAACGGCGGAATAAATTGTTACGAAAGAACGTCTTCTTGTGTGAGCGAGCATTATAGAGATGAAGTTCCGCGTCAATATATTTCCCTTGCCTTTCCTATTCATCCACCCTTGGCATCACTTGAAGCCTAAGATCCGCCAGATCAGAATAGGACCTATCTGTTTTTTTTTAAGTTAAATATGATTCAAATGAAAGTTTACACATAGGGTCATACACTGCACTAGGTTTGACCATCAAAATCTTGCCGATAGGTGAAAATGGTCAATGACAAAAATAATCCTTACTAGGCTATTTGTGGATTTACCACAAATACTCCACCACTCCGTCGACTGACTCTATTCACTAAAAGATGTGATGTAGTTCCTAACAAACATTTACATATTTATTTGTTTCCATATTAGTAAAAGTACGAGAACAGAAATGAAATCAGCAATCCTTGTATTCCGTATCCAATTATTGTTAATTACTTTTTGTTGTATTATGGCTGTGTTATGTTATGTTATGAGTTGTGATGAATCCAGGAAATTGAAACAACAAAGAACTTACACCAACAAAGAACATTATGATAATACAAGTATTGCAGGAATATATCTATCTACATTAGAGCAATGTTATAATACACAAGGATCTCTTTGTGGTCCAACAATACGTCACAAAATCGTGGTTTGCGAGGCCGAACGGTGTTTGTTTTTCGGCCTCGCGTGGTTTTTTGGAAGCCAAATCATCAAACTGTTCGTCAAAACCCCTGCACTACATCTTATTGATTCATTTCGAATAGTCCCAAAACATTATTCATTTACGTTTAATTTTTATGTGTTTATTATCCAAAAAGAACATTTACCAAATTACAATATAAAAAAGCAAGTACTGGATTGTATAGCCCCACTAGACGATAGCCTGTTCTGGAGCAAAACTAACGGTTCACGGTTGCATGTAAAACAAATTTGAAGAAAAAAAAATGATAACGGAACGTTAAAAACTGTGATGGTGTTATGCTTAGGAGTTTGTTTATTAGGTTAAAAGACAAGTGAATAGCACGAGAGATCATCATGTTGACTTACCAATAGAATTCTTTTGCATGGCTATAGTGCCAGATATTTGTAAACAGGCAGTTCAATAGTAAATCAAGAGTTTCCTACATATAAAAAAAAAACAGAAGAAATGACAGATTTATCGCCTATCGGCGATATTTTCCGACCACTCCTAACTATAACTTTATAGAGATAAATTTATCAATGTTCTTTAATTATTTCTCAGTTAGTGCGACTCGTACTGAGGGCTACTAGTATGATACCTTTAACATAGTGTAAGTATTGCATAGTAGGTACTGTACTTTACTCTATATTTATATGTAGATATATATACAACACACGTCTGTCTGCCTTACGAATCCAAACCAAATATGAAAACCAAGCTTTGTTCTTCCATTCATAATATTATTGTGTGGTGCGGTGTGGTTACTATACTCGTACTATACCAAGATAAGATACATACAGTACCTACATACTACTTAGTTGCTCTATCACTTCACTTCGCAGGTAAATGTTATCTCAATGTAAAATAAAAACTTGTACAAGAAGAATATTTGAGAAATTAATAGGTATTACGGTTGGATGCAGTCTGCCCAGGATAGGGAGCTGTGGAGATCAATGGGGGAGACCTTTGTTCAACAATGGGCGCAGGGAGACTGACATGGAGATGATGACATATAGATGATGGACAGACAGATGGACACCCAAGGTGTTACAATGGAGACCACGGGCCGCAAAAAAGATGGGCGGACGACATAACCTAAGTAGCGGGTAAAGAATGGACCAGAAGAGCGAGTGAGGAATGGAAAAGTTTAGAAGAGGCCTATGTCCAGCAGTGGAGAGAACAAGACTAAGATAGAAGAAGATTACTACAAATGGAAACTTTTTTAGTCCGCTGTGAAGATGAGTAGGTATATCGAGCTTGGTGCCAAACAGGACCACAGTCACCTGTTTTCATGTCCCCAAATAGGTGCGACATGTACGCATTGCACGCCCGAGGATGCGCTACTGGCGAACGCCAGGGCCATCCGGGTGGCTGAATATTGGGGGCTACAAATTTGATGGTGTTCCGGACACGGAAAGTAAGAAAGTAAGTAGGTAAAATAAATGCCAGTAGGTAATAATAAAATCTATATATTTTACACAACTTTATACATACTTTATTGATATAAAAGAGAAGTGATGTATTTATATAGAAAATAGTTTACTGATTTCAATAATTATTTTACGTTTGGAAAGTTTATTCAACAAGTCATAATATCAACATGCTTCATTAAACATGAGGCAAAGGTGAATCATTCTACTATATATTGTACTGGAGGAAATGGAAGGCGAGGGGGTAGTCAGTTAGTGTGTGCAAGGAGTGGAAAATACCTGACACTATCATCGTGTGAAGACATGCCAACCTTACCATTGTAGTACAGGAGATGGGCCTTACTATATCAATGGAAGGAGGTGGGAAATGGGTCATTCTTTATATTACATACCTACACCAGGTGAATCTACATGAGCATATGTAATGTAACTGATACTGTATTGTTGTATTATCTTTCTTTATCTTTCTTTTTCTTTTTCTTTCGTGTGTAGATTCGCTTTCTATTATTGGTATTAACACATAGAGGATAATTGCCATTGTAGTAAGATTGATAACAAAGATCTATTGGTATACTTGACTAGTTACTATTTTTAAGATTTAAGATTTTTTGTATTACTGTCTGTTTGTTTAATGAATAAAATAAAAAAAATAAAAAATAATGTATGTTATTATGTAAATGTCTACCAATACGTCAACCACTTACTTACATCTATAGGCGACCTGCTCGACCCAAATAGAGAATCCATACAAAATTAACTAAACCAAAACTAATCTATGTATTTATGTATGAGTAACATGAGTCTGATACTGAAATGAAAAAACGGAAACATATACGAGTATATTAACATGTTTTCAAAATAGGTCACTAAGTAACGCAATTTACATATAACATTGATATAGGCAAATCAATTATTTGCATAAGGCGCACAGTACATTATGCAAATTGTCATAAAATGGTATGTATGTGAAACAACGACTACAAGGTTGGCGCAGTTGGTTGAAGCGGCAGTCTCTCAAGCGGGTGGTGCCAGGTTCAAACCCCGGCGCTGGCGATGTATTCCACACTTTACGACACAGGCTTTTAGCCTAGTGCAAGGTGTGCAGGAAAGTATTTAAGTTTGTGTATGCAATCCCGATTATATCTAAAATCTAAAATCGTTTAGCGATTTCGTACACGATAAAGAGATTTGAATAGCAATGCGTGTGCCTTGTGCAAATGATTAACGTCTGCTGAATTTTTAATTCTGGTAATCTTAGACTACAAGATACTGTTTCTATGAAACGAAATATAGATGAAATATAAGGAACTAGGTGAAGCTGATTGGTCAGTTTGAATTTATTAAAAAAAATTAACATTCCATTCCATAATTAAAAAAACGTGTAAACACAAAATAGTTGGTATATAAGTATATTATATACATATCTATGTATGTATAGCAGTGGCGAAGAGTGGATTTCTGCAGAAGGGAAGTCGGGGCTAACATTTCTTATTGGATTACGTCAGATTAGACACTATTATACCTATCATTTTATCCAAAAGGTAACTCGATGGGAATCGTGTTCTTAGGTAGCTTCGCGCCTGATGTATAGTATCCACGAATGTAAATAATTAGGTTTCGAAATACATTATTTTTCTCGAATATAAAGTCGGGATATTATAAAGAACCTGTTTTTTATATGAGAATCGTGTGTAAGACAATTACACGTTAAATGGGCAATATTGATTGTAATATTACATGGATACATCCAATACAAGGGCGGATCAATAAGTACCCGCGTTTGAAGAAATGTGGCTGTTCTGAGGGAAAATGATATTACCATCGTGTGGCACCATCCTTCAGACGACATCAAACTGAATTTCGGACCGATTCGTGGATTGGTTATTATTTGGTAGCCAGTTTAATGACCCGTGTTGAGTTTTTCTCGAAAAAATAAAAAAGGACAAAATCGACCCGAATTTGGGTCTTCATTTTTGTTAAATAAATGGCAGAGGTGTTGGGATAAGCGAATCGACCTAAAAGAAGATGTCGTTGAAAAACAGAAAAAAAATATTGGAAAAATCTTGCATCTTCATACCTTACACGGGTACTTATTGATCCGCCCTCGTACATCCGATACATCGATACCTCCCGTAATAATAATACGAGTAATGGGAATATATAAAACTTTCACTCCATGTGTAATAAAATAATTATAAACTTTATACCTGGAAATAAATCATACAAATAATATACATACATCTCAAACATTTAGTTTTTAGTTTTAAAATATTTCGATAACATCGCCGGCTTCCGGTAGGTATAGCTCCTCCAGTGCTTTACTATCATTAATATTGTGTAGTAGGTGCACCACCCATTCCGAATGTCTCCGTCTCATTAGTAAAGAGAACATTGACTACAGTAGGTTAACATAATGTTCACTATTTTTTAAACAATTTACGTTCACTGAGGCGAGCTTATCACTGCTCATCGATCTCATTCAGCTGACCCATTTAAGTATGTGTGATTTGTGTGGATATACACGTAAATATAGGTACTATATCCTATGACATGGATGCACAAGGGACCCTATTTAACACACCAATGGAAGCCCTACCCCCAGGACACGATCTACCCTGGCCAGCGTGGAAAACCCTCGACAGGATCAGATCCGGGGTCGGCCGCACTAGGAAGAACCTCCAGAGATGGGGAATAGCTGAAGACGCGACGTGCGACTGCGGGCAGCTGCAGGACACTGAGCAGTACGTCTGAGCACCTCCTGGCCTGCCCAATGACTCCTAGGCGGTGCACATGGGAGAGCCTCGCGATCGCTCGCCCTTGGACGATGACGCGGGAGAGGTTGTGGCTTTCTGGGAGCGGAGGGGAATCTAATGAGTGCTGACCGACACGATAAGAAGAATTCTATGACAATGTTAGGCAAATTCTCTAGTTACCCCATATTGTGGAAAATACCGTGATTTTATGGATAGCTTTTAATAAATAATGTATGGAGACTGACTATCCAAATAATAATTCTACAATAATTTCTACCATACGAGTACTAATTATGCGCACGTTTCGCTTCCATTCTCACGCAAAATTAACCGGATTCTTAAGAAATCTTACAAAATATTAAAAGTTATGCGAAGCGGTCGATTTACGAGTTTTTTTTTGAAGTCCGATACATACATTCAAACCAAAGTATCTGTATTATTAATACAATGCAATAAGAAGTGTTAAATAAGCAATTATTACAAGACAAGATAAAATGCGAGCGGAAACATCACATTATTGTAAGTTCCATTCAGTCTACAGTGAAGTTCTAAAAATTGTAAATGTACCTCAATTAAGAGATGCAAGACATGCAATAATCATTGTAATATCTTCTCTTCAAGCTGTACTTAATTTTTTAACTAACAATGCGGGTATATTTACTTAGACTTTATGTTTTCAACTTCCCTCAACATTGTATGTAGAAAATTGAATGGCCGCGGAGAGCGCATTGTGATCTTGAAAATATATGGAATGATGAAGAATAGTTAGTTTTTGCGTTCTGTTTCACAAAAATTCGTCTTTTCCTTCAAATTTCGATGTTCTTCTAGAGAATTATACCTACCGGCGTTATGTCAGTTGATAAAAATCCTATGCGAGTATGATGGCAATATTTTTCTATTCAAACGCGTTTTGAGGAATGTTATGAAAACAGGATAAAATAAAGTGTATACTGTATATGTCCTGATTCTCGAATCTCTAACACATAATAAGTCATAATTCTATTAGAAATAGCAGTTGAGAATGCATAGATGTATTCAGATAGTTTGAAATATTATAACAATATTATACTCGTATGAATAGTGCGATCCATAACACATTACGATTATGGTAAAGTATTGTACAGACTGTACAGAGTTATGTATATGGATCTGATATGCGATCCATTGAGCTAACGGCAGACAGGATCTGAACTAGTGACCTTTTAGTTTGCGATCTATTATATTAATTCAGTCTCAGTATAGAAACAAAACATAACAACTATCAACGCTCCAGTTATAGGAATGCCTCATAATATTAAATCACTCGGTTCATCATCGTGACATTTCAAAGAGATCGCGTGTGCTTTTGGAAATTTTATATTGAGTTGTTGTTTTATAATCCATACATTCATGCATCAATATTGATCGCTGATAAACGCAAATGAAATTGACCTTCACATTACCTGTTTTATTATGCAGAGTAAGATGTACGATCTTCTCGCATTCGTGGATTACGAAAAGAAATAAGAACAGAAAAAAGTAATTTAACATAAATTAGTACATCCAATAGCTTATTTCTCAGTTCGTACACAACTTATCACACACCCGATTCCATTAACTCAAAAATTTTCAAGTCAGTCTTGGAAGACCGGGATACTTTTTATAAGCGTCTAAGCTCATATAGAAATGTAATTTGAATGATGCACGTAGAACACAACGATTATATTGTAGGCGTTTGTATGTAGGTCCTTTCCTTGAATAATTCCTATGGCGCCGTGTAATGTAACTGTCACTGGACGAGAAATAAACAATATAGTCCAAGAGCCCGCTGCTTAATTTATGACGTATCTGTTTTTTGATCGAAATGTGGTATAAATGATAGCTTACCAATAGGGTATTACATCGCACTAGGGTTGCCTATCAAAATCCTGCCGCAACCCCCCCTGCCCCCCCCGAAAAGGTCCCTCTTCGCGGTTTTTCGCATTTTATAGGAATATGGTAAGAGATAGAAGAAAGTAGTCAATGACAAAAATAATCCTTGCTAAATTCTCTACAAAAAATGTTAAATAAATTTTTTCGTAGAACTAGCAGTTTACCGCAATGGTCGGTCCAAAACCGAAATTCATTTAAAAACCTAAAAAAATTAATTTAAACTAAATTGGTTGAAAATTGATAAGAGCTACAGGAAAATAGTCAAGGAACGAATTATTTACCATAGTCTTAGCTACAAAACGAGCTATAACTTATGTTCATACAACTAATAATTTCGGAGTTATTACAATAAAACTCAGTGACGAAAATTCTTAAAATTTAGTTTTTCATAAAATAACCAGTGATATAGCGCCGCAGGCCAAATTTTTTTTCCATAAAATGTTAGTAATAATGGGTGGAAGAATCTGAAAGAAAAAAAATCACCTTTTTTTTTTATTTTTTCAAAAAATATCCTGTTTTTTGACCGGCCATTACGGGTAAACTACTAGTCCTATGAAAAAATTGACTTAATATTTTTTGTAGAGAATTTAGCAAGGATTATTTTTGTCATTGACTACTTTCTCCTATCTCTTACCATATTCCTACAAAATGCGAAAAACCGCGAAGAGGGAACTTTTCGGGGGGGGCAGTGGGGGTTGCGGCAGGATTTTGATAGGCAACCCTAGTGCGATGTAATACCCTATTGGTAAGCTATCGTTTATACCACATTTCGATCAAAAAACAGATACGTCATAAATTAAGCAGCGGGCTCTCGGACTAATACGATGAATTTACTCTTAGCAAAATATACTGTAGTTACCACAAATGTAATTTGTCCCGAGAATTATAATTGTCATCAACATGTGACAAGAATAATATAAGCAATGACAAAATGAATAATGAGAGATAATCATGGGAGATATCTTATATTGTATTGTATGTAATGTTTGCAATGTCCTCAAGTACGCGGCATTCATTTACTTACAACAATTTCGTGTCAATATAAATAGATTATAAAGAATCGATATCCGATATCGATAATAATAAAAAAAGTAATTACATTGACATAGATACCGGTTTGATCGCATTGCAGATTATTTAAAATCTTCAGTTGACATAATCTTTAGATCATCGATCATTGTAATGCAGTATACACTATTACTTTAGTATGTATAATCCGGCCAGACAAGGATTGTGTCACTGTCAAGGTATCATGCAATGGATCGATACAACATTACAAGACGCCAGCAATAAACAGACACAACATACAATGTAATGATTGTAGGTACTATTATACATACATCCTCACCCTGCTCAAGCGCAACGCGCAGTTTCCATTTGTAAAAAGATTACTAATGAGTACTGTCAAATCCGAGTTCACTGGGAAGATTTTTTTGACATATTAGTCAAAGACTGATGTCGGAAGACCACCAAAGAGCTAGACCGACGACATTGTCCAAATCGCTGGGGGAATCTGGATGCCGAAGGGTCAGAGCAGAAACGATTGGAAAAAGTTGGAAGAGGGCCTATATCCAGTAGTGGAGGGAAGAAGGGTGAAGAATTAGAAGAAAAATGAATGAGTACTGAGTGAGTATAAGGAGGTATGACAACTTTTGTACTGCGAAACTGTTGGTGAAAAGGTTTTCTCTTGGAAAGAGATGAAGAAGCTCGCACACAAGATTTCAAAACCTGCAATTACGTTCCATCTAAGGAGCGGACATGTCAGAAGAAGGAGAATTCGATAGATCCATATATACATAGCTGACAAAGCCTTGCAGCCTCCCTGTGTTCTCAATACGTTTACCTAAGTGCAAAATAATAATCAAAAAAGTAGACATACAGTACGCAGTTATGTTTACTACTCTCTACTATTAAATCACTTGGATTTTAGGACTCGTATCCGACTGTTAGATAAAAGAAACTTCTGTTGATACACAACATCCGATATATTTTTATAGTCATTCATATATTGGAACATGTTATAAATTATATCTCACCTACGAGTACTATAAAACGTTCATAGATTCAAGATGTGTGTCTGTATTATAGTGTAGTAGAGATATGTAATGTATCGTGTTTGTTGGTTGGTATCTATCTTTATTATTCTCCTCCCCGCCTTCTGCTCGTGATGGAGATTAGAAACCTCCAAGTATTTGGGGCAGTCGTGCTACAGCAGTCAGGCCTCAGACAATACTTTACACTTAACACTGAGTGAAGCCACGGTGAAGAGTAAAGCGGACACTTTGATAACTGCTTTGTGAATTTAGTTTAACTTAGGAAACACGAATAATTGATAAGAAAATTAACTACTAAAAACAAGCATACATAAAAATATAAAGCAATTAGATAGATAGCTACATCTTTCATTGAGTTATAAATGATGTGATTGAATTAAGCGAACGCAACATAAAAAAATGTTGTTTATACAATATACAAGTATAGTTATCTCAACGGACATACAGCAAAAAAGGGATTCCATCGGGCGTGTGACTACTTGTTATTTCAACTAAGTACGCCATGTAGAAAAATCCGATGTTTCTCGCAAAATTAAAAGTGTGATATTAAAAATATTGTTCATACACTTGACCATTGGTATTCAACTCTGTACGTCAAATTATTCCTGATGAATCTTTACATACCATGTGATAACGACCTATGAATTAAGGGACTAAACACCATTATTTCAATGGGGAATGTGTCAAGGATTCTGGTACTTTTATTAAGCATTTCCGTACACACGTCGACAGGTCGAGTTTTTGTGTGATAAAGATTGCAATAATGTCAGAAACGCAATCAATTTTAACTGAAACTTATTTTTCTCAACTGCATAGCTGTAAAGTTTTTTTCTTAAATAAATTACGTACGTTCCAACATGTACGATAGCTGTTTCCAACTATTTTGTTAGAATATATAAACTGTAGTATTAGATAAAAGTAGGAATTATCGTATGATGTGATGTTGGGTAAAAAACCGTAAGCAAAATACATACAATGATTATATACATTATTATTATATACTGCAAAACAAACCATTAAGTTTATTGGTGGTTATAGTAGAGTAGAGGAGATATTATAGATGGACAGCTGCCATACACTTGTATTATATTCCGTTTTAACTGGAGGAATGCGTTGATGATACTTCAACTGGTGAAATTACCTATTGACCTCATTTCAAAATTTACCAAATTTGATTCATAAAAAGCTATCTTACTTACTTGTATATCAGCCGCATCATATACGTATGTATCTTGTTAACAATAATTCACAAATCTTTAACCATTGTCCCGACTTTTAAGTTTTGAGAAAGGATTCTTGGCAATGGCCGCCCCAACGTTTTGCAATTATTTTGACGACGAAATTATACGAAGGACAAAGTATCTGGCTTTTGGTTTTTAAATTAATTCTTGGACTTAACTGTAAGAGTTAATAATAACGTAATTATGACAGAAGAAAGTTTTGGACAATCACGCGTCGAATTCCTAGATGTGCAATGATTAATCATGAAATAACGATGACAACTACAAAATAGATCATCGTGGAGATCTCCAAATTCCTAGTAGCATAGGTTTATTCCTCAAAACTGCAATAATTTGTACGCAATCTGTGGGAGAATACTCTAATTCGTATATCAAATATACACCACAAAGTTAGTACTATTAAGTATATTATGATGTGATATGAAGTATAAACCTCCCATATTACATGAGATACATTTTTCTTTCCATTGTTGTAAGTTGTAATAAATAGGTCATTAAGATAGTAAGTAGTCTGTTTTGTATCGTACTATTCGTACTACGGGAACATAAGTAACATCGTTCTGTTGACGGAGGCAAAGGCACATTAGTATTCCTCTACCGACAGTTTCAAAGCTATTGCGGTAGCCCTCTACGCTTTGCTCTATAACATTTAACTAGACAACAGACTGCAAGGCAAGGAGCAGAACCAGAGAAACAACCAAACCAAAAAAATATATCACAACATACATCTAAAGGAAATTAACTATTACCATGAACTTGCGTATATTATTGCCCATATTGAAAAATACTTGTACCTCTGAAAGGCGTTTCAAAATCAGTTAATGTGTTCGTCTTATTTTGATTGCCAAAATAACGCATGAAAAATAAAAAATAATATTCATAGAGCTGCGCCAGGCTGGGGTGACCTGAGAGCTGGCAACAAAATTGGCTCAGGAAATTTCACATTTCACAGTGTAGGTACGTAAGCTTATTTCGTGAAGTGATAGAATAGATTCAACACCATTCAACAAAGTGCGTTTCACTCAAGATGGCTTACGGTTATTGTTGAAGGTTTTCATGAACACTTTCATAACCGACTCCCCTGTTGGTGTCTTCTTATAAGTCAATTTACACATGGTTCGTCCAAAAACCAAGCAATCATGTCAACATGGCTTACGATTTACATAAATCTCTAATTTTAAAATAGCATTTCCATTACCGAGTACAAGTAAGTTTACTTCCAACTCTAAACCGCTTGTCTCCGCTTCTCATTGTCATCATGATCCCGAGTCCCGAGTACTCCCAAGTACTAAGTACCAAGTACCAAGTAGTGTAGTGTAGTATGCAAGTTAGTAACAATATTGAACAACACAACAACATTGTATGGAAGCATTAGGTAATTGGAATTAGGATTCCCCTCCCTATCTCTCTCTCTCTCCCGACAGAAAGGAAATGAGTTTGCCGCTGGCTAAGCAGATTCATTCTATTGTAATTATTCTCTACTAAATACTATCATCTCATACAATACAATACAACACGATATGATCATAATTTAGATGTCTGTAGATTAAGAGATGTACCAAACCATGACCATCTCTCATACACAATACAAGACGTGTTATAATATACCACATATAAATGAGGTAAAAAGTTATTTTTGTAAATCACAATCTATGTTTTGTCAGAACATCGGATTCTCCACATGTCGTAGTTGAATATAACAAGTAGCAAGTAGTTATCTCAACATATATACGGCAAAGAATGGACTTTCCGTCTGGCTTATGACCGATCGTCGGTTGGTTTAATGTGTTCACTTTACACTTAAGTAACATTCACCAATTCCGGTCCATCCATCTGTCATCGTCGTCATCGTCCATCGGCTTGTAAGGTTAAAGGTCCGGGTTCGATTCCCGGCCGCGGCAGATGGATGGACTGGACTTGATGTAAAAAGTGTGACGCAAACGATTCCATCCAGGGAGGTCTACCCTCCTCTCGAATCACTCCACCGTCCGTAGAGCGATCGAGAGGGAACACAAAAATCATCTACAAAAATCCAGAATTGCAAAAACAACTACAAATTCCACAACAGAGGTACTTCACTTCGTGTCTGACAAATTGTCCCTGAAAATGATGTTAATTAAGGCGAATGTGTAAAGCAAATTCAAAAAGAAAGTTATTTACATAATTTATTTACATTAATTACAACAATACCAGTAGTAGGGCACACTACAATTATTACAACAAAACAAACCTTCCTTACACACGTAGGTATCTATCATACCTACCCCGACATATACAATAATCAATTATAAAACAAACAAGTAAATAAAACTACAACAAACTATTACTATACATTTTTCAATCTTACGGGTCTCTCATCGTAGAAGTAATTGTCTTTTTCCACTTATCTGTCGCACACAAATTCACTTCTACTCATTGTCCAATTAAAAATTCAACATTTAAAAATCAATAACATCTTTCATACCCCTTCTCGAATACGAACCGCGTTCCATGGTGAGTTGAAGTCAGCCTTCCAGTCCAGGCATGACTCAAGGGTCCTCTACGTCCACGGGGCTCTTCCACGTCGACCAGTCTTCCGCATGACACCTCGGCCTCGTCACAGAGCGCCTGAGGTCTTCGATTTACTGGAGGGGGGGGGGGGAGGCGATGCTTACCCATGTCATCCAGTATTCGCTGCAACCTATGTCAGCCAGTATTCGCTGCATCCCATCAGTCACCTAGTATTCGCTGCATCCGATGGCCATCCGTCTCTGCATCCACTTCAGAATAACGCTCCATCAGTCACCATGACGGCAGCACACAATCTCTTGAGCACGGACAACGATGTCGCCGGCAACCCGAAGGCGCCGCGACGGCGTCTTCACCGACCTTCTCTGTTGTCAATCTCCTGACGTATGAAATGGGAATCATGCCTGACGAATGAAACGGGAGTCATCTCTTCGCTGCCTTGCAGCCTCCTTTTGTAGCCAACGTCTCCTACTCCACGACTAGAGGTGGAGCTCTAAAAAAAACTCGGTGTCTCCACCCTTACACTTCAATAGGGGATGTCCATCCTTCCACTGCTGATTGGCAAGCGAGGACACGCCCATGACTTTCCAAGACAATCGTTGGTTACACATTGTTAACAATATTTACCTACTTGTATTAACAACATAGAATTATACTTATAGGATTAGCAACAACAATACATATGTATCTATACACGGATCACCTTTATTGCTTACCTGTGAAGACAATTAGGTGCCGACTGCTTCAAAACAAACAGTCTGTTACAATTTGTTTACTTCGACTACCCTTTCAGAACATTAACCAATAGCCCCAATATAACGTCCCGACTAAATATAGATTTAAACATCAATTCTCTTGTCTCCAAGACGCGACATATTTTTGAATACAGGGCCCGGCATATTATTTTATTATTCAACTGCGTCTGTACTTTCTAAACGGAATAACCCAATTACAATGCTTGTCGTCTCCTTTCAATTATTAACAATTTTTATCCAACACACTTTTACAACTCTCCCTGGATTAGCGAAATGTAACAAAATACAATAAGTCTGTCTACAGATTTTATTACCTATGGAGACAAATGCATAGTCCCATCATAACTGACTTAATTATAGAAATATTATTTTTCTGCACCATGAACCAAAATCCCTGTATCAAGTGTTATCGAAAATAAAAAAAACGAAAAATTATATCTCGCAGGCACTCGGTTAGGAGGTGCACCATTCCCTTCTGAATGTCTCTAATTAGGGTGCAACGTGCAACAGGGTAAATTATTACAGAATTTTCTCATAGGTAATCAAATGAGCTTAAAGCATGCTTCTACGCAGACCGGCAAAAGTTGTCGGAGTTTTGTGATAAATGCTGTGATGCTATATGATTTAAAATGGGACAAAACTAGGGCACTACTTATTAAGATATCCAAAGATTACAGAACAAAATAGAGATTCGATTAACAAGCAGTATAGGTATACTAAGTATTTTATGTTAAATACAAAATGTACTTTTTAATACGGTACTTAATATTTAGCGAGATTTTAAATACGAAAGTAAGATAATAAATAACAAGGTGCGTATAACGATCTTTAATTTATAACTTTATCAGCGTACGTGTATAAGAAGTCATTAAGACAAAGGCATGACGACCCAATGTATCTGATGTTCGAAGTAATAAGTAATAAGAAGAATACAATATCTTGACCAATATAATAATTCGTTAAAGAGATCCACTATCTTCTAATAAACCCAATTGCCAAACCATCAATACTAACAATGCCTCATAAATAACATAAGAATCTACTCTTACTGACCATTACTATTACTATTTGGTATTATTATTTTATCGGACGATCAAAACTGTGTTTAATTCACGATTTTAAGATAACATACGAAAAATTACAAAGACGGATGAACGGTAAATAACGAGGTACCTTACGTACGGGAAACTATACAACGACAGGTGTTGCAAACTTACTAAATACGATTTAATAATGTAGAGTAGATTTTTATCGATTGCAACATTAATGGATCTGTCAAAGTGTATCGCAACACGAGTACCTGCCCGCCTGCTACTTGGAGAGAAAGAAAGGTTGTCGAGTGATTATAAGATGAACCGTTTGTATAGTTTTGTTTAGTCATTCCATTCTGTGAAGTATCAAAGCAATAGCAAAATGTTAAAAAGTTGGACATTTTACATTTACATATATAAGTAAGAAAATGTATAATGAGGATTACGAGATCTATAAAATTAGACTTTTGTTTTCTGTCCCCTTACTCGGAAGAGTTTTAGAAGTGTTAATTTATTTATCTATTTATTTATTCTTAAAGTGGTACATATATACAACAAACATAAGTGGACAAATAGCAGATTATAAAGAATTGTTCACTAGGGCGAACTTATCGAAAAGTTGCGATTTCTTTCAGTTAACCCTACGAAAAAAAAAAAACAAAAAACATATATATACATAAATACATACGCATGTACAATGATATGTATATTTAGAACTAATCAAATACACAGCAAAAAAAAATGATAATTTTAAGGTAAATTTCAAATGAAAATATTTGGTGTATTTAAGTAGAAGAAAAGAGTACTTTGTAGCGGTGAATTATTTCATACAGTGTGTTAGATCTCTGGCTGCAGTCATCCAGCGTAAGACAAGGGAAAGACATTCATTCCGCCCTCTGACCTTCACGGAAACATCAAAGTCTCTAGAGTGTTATACAATGACTTAATTGGTTAACTCTCCTGCCATCTTCCACCTACCAGTAACGGTAGACTCTTGTTCTTCCATGCCATATCTTCTCTCATTCACTAATAGAGTCTCTCAGAGGTCACCATTCCACTCACCAGTCACCATACATGTGTTATTCTACTGGATTATACACATCTGTTCTGGGCAGAACTGCGATACTGAATCACTCTGGTTTAATCACTATAATGTTTATTATTAGAATTTTCACAGAGAACTTATGAACAATGTAATATATGTATTATTATAGAAATCAATTCACCGCCTGAGGGGTCCTCATTCGCCAAAACATTTACTAACACAATGCGTTGTACTGTACCTATTAGAAAAATATTTGTAGAACCTAGTTACGTAGATAAAAAATAAATTAAATATGCATAAACTGCAATACTCCCATCTCCTAAGTCAGGAAAATACTTAGGAACATACGATTTATTTCCCATCACTAATTGCGAACAATTTCCCAGAAACAGCACCTGAATTCATATTTCCATTGATATAAAAATGTGTTTACTTTTATAGGTAAAAAGTGATGCAAATTTGAAATTAGGTAGGTACTAAGTACTTGTAACTTTATACGCGCAATATAAAACAAATTACTACAAACAAGTGCTTATCATATTACACGAGAAAAAAAACACTTATAAATTAGATCGATTTTAATATCATTTTTCAAAGTGGCGTCTTATTAGGTACGTTGATACTTTTTGCAAGTAAATTATAGTAAAGTTGAAGTGAAACTCTACAATCATTACTTATGCATATTCAATCGATAGTCAGAATACCTTTCATAAGTTACGTAAATATATTTTACTTAAATCCGTTAAGTGTCCGGTCTAAAAAGGGTTTCAGGTTTCAGGTAAGAGCTTATGCACTGAAGTATTAGAGGATATAATAACTTAATGTAATGTAAAATGGATCTGCATAATATTTCCTTCAGAGAGCTTCCAACCTACCCTGATATTATTATTTCTAATACAGTTGGCTGGGCTGGGCTGCTATCTTACCTGCGATGTGAAGTAAATCCTCTACTAGATTGAATTCTACATTACTAACTTATATTCCAGAATAACGTATTACTAGTACTACACACAGTACTGAATACAGTCCCTATAGAGAATTGTTAGATTATATTAATACTTACCCACAAGAGTAGAGTGCAGCCTTCTAGCTAGAAGCTTCTAGAAACTAAATACAAGTTATAATGTATAGAACTACTTAACTAATACCTGAATGAAAGGGATCTAATTGCTTCATGCATTGAATAGGGCTTACGTTTTGTTCCATACAAATCTATATGTATTATTATCATACGTTGTATACACTCACTAATAGTTTCATACCAAATTAATCACTAAGACTTACCTACGTAATGACTACATAATGGAAATGTACCATCTGTATAATTTGCGACCCTCTCCTAAATTTGGGCATTTTCCAGCGACAGAATTATTTAACAGAATCTTAAAAGAAAAATAAATACAAAAATATCCAACCATTTTTTCTGGAGATATTTTAAAATGGTAAATTTTTATCAATTTTTACAAATTAAATATGGTAGACGACATCAATAGAAAATTTTCACTATGATTTTATTATATTGGATATTGTATACATATTACATACCCGTAGTATAAGAATAACTGTCAATTTACCGACGTTTCTCATCCATAAGGAACTTCATAATAACTAAATTTAGAGTTTCTTGTAATTTTCATGTAATAAAGTTTTTTATTTATTTATTAAAATTTGGTTCACCCCGACGTAGAAATATCCGTTTTGAAATAGCCAGTCGTGACAAACTGACGAAAACTTTGTTTGAAAATATCCTGTCAATCTAAGTATGTATTAACAATTATCATAGAAAATTCTTAGTGAGTTATGAAAACTGAAAATGCTCTATCTTTCCTGATGGTACGAAAACTAAACTCTGAATTATAAGGAATAAATCAATTAGGTGTACTAGATGTGAGCCGATATTGATGTAGTACGTATTAATATCCATATATTATTGTAAGCTCCTTAATTTAAAGCACTAATGTAAAGTGGGAGTGATTAGTGATTTAGTTAGCAAAAGCTGAGCACACCACAGCATATTACAAGTTGTATTGGTACTCGTATAGTATGTATAATCATAATATTAATATGAATATATATAGTACTCGTACTACAGTAACTTAGCGCGGTAGCACAATCTGCTCAACACTAATCTCACTGCTTACATATTCAATTAAATTAATGATACAACGTGTACTCGTATGTATAATATTATAATATGTAACTAAATCTGCTTACATTTCTTGAGATATATTTACTTACGCTAAGTATGAAGCAAAATATATCTTTCCAAATATATGGATTATCATAAATTTAAATCAGCAACATGTAAAAATGATGAACTCATAGAAATTATACTCAAACTCTATATATTTAGTGGTCGGTAGCCTGGTTGGTAACGCGCTCGATTGTTAATCCAGTGGGCGCGGGTTCGATCCCCGATGCCGACCTACTACACTTCACGACACAAAGGTGTCTTTGGGTTTATTTCGATAAACCAAGATTCATTTAAAAATAAAAGTCAACGAAATTGGAATTCTCAGTGCTGAATTTGAAGTTTTTTCCCCGGTAATGGAGTCAAGGAAACAAAAAAAATTCTGCATCACATACATTACAATCAACATTCAAAATCTTGTAGTCAAATAAATTTGGACTTAATGAGTTCTACTACATGATCTCCAAGTCGGAGAAGTTGTGAGATCTTTTTTTAATGTGTCAATTAGGTTGCATCACTTCTGACATCTCCGCCTCGCAAACTTTACGCGGAGGGTCCTTCATTGTACGGGGAGAATTATAATAATTGATGTCAGTAATTTGACTGAGACAAAGGACGAGAGGGTGAGTACTGAATATAACAGGCAACGTTTAGGAAAAAATATCATAAGGAATTAATTAAAATTAGAAGGGATCCTTCAGGCATCATAAATTAATCAATATTATCCAACTTGGAAACGAATGCGAAATTCTGATAAAAAAATAATTCATTGAAGGACTTTATTTTGATAAAACGTAAGTAAGAAGATTATGGTACTTAACGAATTATGTATTAGAAATCAAAATTTTGGAATAATAATAATATTTCCCAAATACTTATAAATCATCAGCAAAATTATTATAGGTAATACATTCCGTTAAAACATATTCATTCGCAATATTTCTAAGTGACTTGGTATGATTTCTCAAATTCCTATTGTAGGCAAAAACTTGAAACTATTATGCATGTAGTATCTACACTGCATATCTACTGGAAATTAAGATATTTCGACATTGTTCATTACAAGTTGATTCTGCAGTGGTATATACTCATACGATACAGAGTATAAATGTTACGAGTAATAATGTTAACCTTAGGTGGAATGTGTGCCAATTTTCATAGTTTCTCTCAAACTGTATGTAAGAAAATGTAACGCAGTCACCCTGAATCTGAATATTTTTGAAGTCCCACATAAACCACAGTATAAGAAAGCTGGTGAAGTATTAACTCTACTAGGAAGAAACTCGGATTTAGTTTATTGTCATACAAATATCAACCATTACCTTATAGGGCAATACACTCTTATCTCCTACTCCACTAGTGACATTCATGATAGGAAATCTTCATTAGTACTCGAAAGTGTCACAATGTATTGGAGTAAGTACTCAGTACTGGTACATACATACGAGTACATACGAGTACATACATACAAGTACGTACGAGTACATACGAGTACATAGATCTAAACAAATAACAAAGGCTCCGAGGAATAAGAGTCCACTACCTAGTACCTACCTAATACAGTGAAGTGTAAGAATACTTTTAAGGTCATAAAAACATAGTTTAGAGATCTCACGGTTCCCGGACAAAAACCCATAAAGGAGGCCCAAACTTTCTAGTTGGATACCAGTAGATGAACTATTTATAAAATGTTGACTATTTTATTGGCTATCCCATTTTGGACTCGCATATTTATTTGTTTATTTTCTAATCTACAGTAGTTTCTAACACACTGCAATAAATCGTATCCTAATAGATACAATTAATTTTATTTTCAAAATTCAATTAGATTCGAGCTTTTATCCCTTGAGCATAATTCTTAAGGGTTTTTGCATTTTTTGAGATTTATTCACATTCATATGTGTTTTTGTCCCATCACGATCTCTCACACAATACTGTCACAGTTACACTGTCATACTGTCCCAGGAGCCGACTCACATTAATAATTTTATTGTCTATAAAAAAACATATAAAAACTTTACGTTTGACGAAGTCACTTGGACAGAAGTAGAAGAAAAAGTCGCGCGATAATATTTCTTATGAAGTGAGAGATGTGTATGCGAGATAAAGTATTATTGGGGAAAGAGTAAGGTAGGTACTATGTAAGTAAGTAAGTAGGTACCCAAGTATATAGAGAAAGAGAATAATTTATTTATTATCCGTCTTTCTATTTACACAGACGTAAATAATGTCAAGTTCCATGAAATTCTTTAACATCCAATGATGTTTATCTGAATAACAAAATAAACAACATTAATGTTAAGTATCTACTTAGTACTTAGTATTATATTCATTCTAAATAAGGTATTGAATTACTCACAAAGCACAAATTTTGGATTTCTAAAAAAAATTGCTCAGTAAAATATAAACATAGTTTGTATAAAAACGCCACGTAGGCGTCTGATCTGTTTTTTTTTTTAAGAATTTGAAGGTAATAGAATTCAAAATTACGATACTTTCCTGGATATTAACAATCGTCAAATTGCTTGTGATGCTGGAAAAACGACGTGACTTTGAGATCCAAACCCGTGACAGCACATTTCAGGCAGTACTGTACATAATTATTCGATTATTGAAGAAATGAATGATGAATATACATAACTAGAATACGTTAAACTCGTTTTTTTAATGCATATGGCAAAAACATAAGACCAGGCAACTACAAATTTTGGCAGCGTCAGCAGTGACCCCGTGAATTTCAGTTAGACCGTGCTGGAATTCAAAAATTGGACACTCAACTATATGGCCCATCGTCTGGCAGCGACCACATTTACAGTCGGGGCTCGGGGAAAACCCCCATCGATGAAAACTCGTATTTAAACGTAAAGTAACCGAAAAGGCGAATATATTGCAAGAGTTGCAATTTTTTTCAGCAAAGTACAAGATGTTTTTCAGGAGAATAAGCAAATATAATTAAACGTAGATAATATTTGAAAAATGAAACAAACAAACGGAAGTTTTCCGAATAATTTTCATGAGTATATTATTAATACATGCGATCTTTATAAGAGAGACAAACAGGATGCCTGTTCAATTCAATGTAGTAAATGTGATGATCGATAACAACCTCTAGTAATTTCAAGTTTATATGTGAAGGTAATCGTATATATTAAGTTTTATAATCATATTAAATTAATTACTTACGTAATAATAATAGGTATATTAAAAACTATATTAAAGTAGCCGGTGTATGTAGTTTATTGGTGGATAAATTCTTTATCACTTATTGATGTGAATTGTACTTCGTAATGAAATGAGCAGAGACGCTGGGGAACATGGCCGTAGACAGGGGGCGTTTGGGGGTTCAAACCCCCCGAAATTCCTCAGCAAACCCTCAGCAAAACATAGGAGAAATGAATCACATATTACCACATTGTTTTTTTTAATGTCATGAATTTTATAAATAACACTTGTTTCATTTTTTTGCCTGCGGCGCTAATGTACTTGAGGTAAGGGTTTGTTCGCTAAAAATAAACTGGACCTTTAAACGATTCTGTACCATTTTATGAAAAAAATCGTCTGCGGCGTCACTCGTCAATCATGACCCAGAATCATATCCAGATGCGTTACTATTGAAATCAATCGGGTTCATCAATTTGCCCATTTTCGAAAAAAATGTCGTCAGAGGCGCTAATCACGCCCATGGTTAATGCTTATTGTATCTAGTCCAGAGCTTGAACCCCCCCCCCCCCCTGAAATGAATTCTTTGCTACGGCCCTGCTGGGGAAACCAACACTTAAACTGTAGACACTTGTAAATTCTATATTGTATTGTATTGTAGGTAGACTTCACTCAGAAGAGATTATAAACCAAAATCATTTGAATAAAATCAGTAAAGTGTCTAAAGACTAACGACCGCCGTGTTGTTTCATTAACCTATACAAAGATATAACGTAGAGGCCATACTAATTACAACTGAGATCTTCTTACAACAAGATAGTAGTAGCTGCCGTACTTGTAAATGGTAAAGGAAAAATATTCACACAGAAATGTAATCTAGGCTTTCTACTAATTAAGTGGGACCGCCATCATGACACGATCAAAGGTAGATTACCCTCAATGAATGTTGAAGAGATATATTATGCTATGGTTACTGTACTTTTTTTAAGAGAATACGGTTATCCATATCAGTATATATAGCCAATTGCATTAAAATAATTTGATTAGATACTTCGATAATCAAAGAGCCAATTGAATCTAGTGCATCGGATATTCTGAACGCAAAATTTTTGACTGAATGAAGTCACTTGCAGATAGGGCACGCAAGATCTCGAGGTTTTCAATTCCAGAATTAAATTCGGTACTGAAGACTTAATCTCGGAATTCCGGAACTGATTCCTCCCCATTGGCTGCTTATTATACTGAACATAACTTAATATGAATCAGACTTTTAATCGTTTGAGCTTAGACCTGAAGTAACACTTAAACAAAAACATTTTTTTAAACATCTAAGACATCGAGTTTCGTACACGAGATTATACGACTCGTCTATACCTCTACGACTATGTAAGCTTACGAAGGCGAAGTCAGTGAGTATACAATTCATAATTATACATCAGTTTGGGAAGTCAATACGATATTGAAATCCCGGTATTGGACCTCTTGATTTCGGAATTGAAATAGGTAAAATTCTTTCCGAGATTCCGGATTCAAAATTAAGGAATGCATGCCCTACTGGCTGATAGTACTGTTGACCTCACAATCATGACATACAGAACTATAACCAAACAGATAGGACGAATACATCTAACAATATTCTAAAGCTCTTAATATTCAGTACTTATTTGAGCATTCACGCATAGATTACGAGTAACTTCAATGATTATTGTTTATTTTTTTGGTGATCATTAACCAAAATGTTTTAAGGTCAATGACTCTGTAACATTACAATGTTATTATATTATCTACCTTGACACTCATCTACGAGCAAAAAATCTATACAGAAATTCAACAAATAAATGTATTAGATTCTCATACAGTGAGAGACGATATGCACAACACATATTAGTAGCATGAGATTGGTAATCAACTTTAGAACATATTATAATAAAACCTGTTCTTGCGTAATGTTCCCAATGCGACAATTTACTAAAAAGCTTCAATACTACGTGAGGATTGAAGAACATAGTCCAATACATAATATTCTTTGTATGCAAACTAATAAGAAGTAAACCATAGTGGTTATTGAGAGTAGCGAAGAATGCAGACAGACAACACACCAAATCTGTATTCTGTATAATACTTATGTGAATATTAAATACCAGAACATTATACCTACCTACGCAAAACTTATTCTACACAACTTCACTATAACTCTAGTCTATATGGACAAGTCTATCCTATAGAATATAGATGATACTGATACTTGTGAGAACAAACCACAAGACGATTCTCTCTACAAACGAAAAAAACGAGACTGCAATTTTGACCTTTACCGTGAACGTGCTTGAGCCATCAATAATACTCGAATGGTGTGTGAAACCATGTGACTAATAAAATTCAAACTCACTTGAGCGTTCAACTTTAAAATTCTCGTCGAATAATATTACAATGCAGCAATAAATCTCGTATAAACTAACACCAACTCCATCTATTATAAGGATAACAATTAATCAACAAATAATTCATATTGTAACATATGAACGTGTCCTCGTGTCATCGCATCCTCTGAATGGCAACATGTTAGAAGGTAATCGATATTTTTCAAACTCGTTAGGTTGTAATGTGCTGAAAATCATATAAATTCCATTTATGAGAATAATACTACGAGATGTAGGTAATTATATGCAGAAATATAGAGACAGAAACATTCGCAAACTAAGTTATTCAATTTCACATCAACGCCAATGAGGGGATTAGGTTTCGGTATAATAATTTACATCAACATAATGGTTTTATAATACATATTAAAAGACTAGGAATGCAGAAAAAAAGACGATACTTTTACAACTATACCTACGGGTTTAATTTTGCGCGAAACAGTGTTTTGGCAGAGAATAGTAGAATGACAGAAATAATATTTTGAGTAACTATTCTTCTGCATACTTGATGAGATAATGTTGAAAAAGATTAATGGACTGGTCTTCTGTAGAGAATATGTCAAGCTGAAGAGATCTGCAGAAGACAGAGAAGAGTGGAGATCAAGGTGTAAGAACTTGCTGCAAACCAATGCGCAGGATTGAAACTGGAGAAGAGATTGGTCTGAGTAACATTAATCTCGATGTTTTTGACCGTCGGTACTTGGTGGAAGTCCATTTTTAAGGAAAAAATGAAAAACTAAATATTCAGATTAAAATCTACAAAAAAAACTTTCGATTTCAAGACTACTTTATTCATAATCGCCTGGTGATGAGGGTGCAAATCCTCGAATACTAGTCGCAAAATTTAAAGTATTTTTTTGCGGATTCTAATCTAAATATTTAGTTTTTCATTTTGTTATATGGTACATCCATAATACTAATTTGTAAAATGGAAAATGCGTGAAAATTTTTACTGGCGCAGAGCGTAACTAACTTCGTTTATTATAGATTTTTTGGATATTTCCATAATTTATAAAGTAGGTGCCTAATGTATCTACGTCTGTTCAAAATATAAGAAAGATTGGGTCTCACTTCGTCTCGTTGAACTGCGTACGCCATTTCTATAATAAGTCTATAGTCTATGGATAATATACGAGTGTGTGAGGAAAAAACTGTTGTAAAGGTCAAATGATATTATATCATGAACTGCAACTATAAATAGAAACTCGCATAGTGTGAACTGAACATAATAATATCAACTTAGTATGTAGAAGGCAGAACCGCATATAGATATACTCGTGTATTATTCAAACAGTTAAATTAAGAAAACTAGTTTATCAGACGGACCTGTGATTTGCAGGACCAAGATGAAGCAGAACCAAGAAAGGATTATGGAGAGACCACACGTCAGTAATATAGACAATTACAAGATCCGAATCTCAGTACGTCATTGTCTCTCTGGATGACCACCAAAAGAATGGAATGACAAATAGAACTTGAGAAGTTTGGAGGAGCTACGTACCAAAAGTATAAGAGAGTAAAAAAAGAAGAAAACAACTGGTGGCATAAGTATCATGAGAGATTTTTGTTCAAACGTCATAGAAATGAAAGAAATTGATATAGAAATGATGAATTTCATCGTTTTACATATTCTTACGCCTATGTCTTTAGGTTTTTTTTTCTGTCTTTACTGATACTGAAGAGTTAAATTAATTTGAATTAAATAAATACATAATAGTCCACTTAATTTGACCAAAACAAATTTATACATGAACTGTATTATGCCACACCAGATATTTTCTCCCCTATCCAATTCCTTCTCCTCTCCCTTCCTCTCCTCCTCCCCGCTCCGTTTCCTTCCAATCCTCCCAATGTATTACTCAAAGTTGGTGTTTATTGCGTTTGTGTTCTGTATACAGATGTAATTGGTCATGTTTTTTTTTTAAATACCGTTTTTTGTACAGTTATGACTGTATCTGTACCTTGAAATAAAAAAATAAAAAATGAATATCTAAGTCCTCCCCTGTTAATGAGTGAATGACATGTTCCCCAATGGACATTAATACATTCACAATATAACTAATATCAGAAATAAAGTTATACACTATGAATTATAATCGCGATAATTTCAAGTTAAGAGTACTCTTACGCTCTATTGACGAGGAGTGTCAATCAAAATATGTATGTATGTATCAGGCGCGAAGCTACCTAAGAACACGATTCCCATCGAGTTACCTTTTGGAAAAAATGATAGATATAATAGTGTCTAATCTGACGTAATCCCATAAGAAATGTTAACCCAGGCTTCCCTTCTGCAGAAATCCACCCTTCGCCACTGGTATGTATGTATGTATTTTCTTACTTTATATGTTTTTTATTCCATCTTTCTTTTTGTCCTGCGTTTAACTGGTAGAAATCGCAGTTCTTCGATAAGTTCGCCCTAGTGAACAACGATTTACGAGTATAATGTGTACTATGTATTTTTTTTATGTTTGCATGTTTTCTTGTTCATTTAAAGAATAAATAAATAAATAAAAATATTTAGCATATGCCCATTCAACACTTAACCAACGATCTCCCACTAAATATTTCTTAATATCGTGAATTAGTGGATACACACGCTCCTGTAAAGGTCCGTTAAGTGGAATGTACCGTACCCAATAAATATTTAACATCATTAGAAAATATTAAACGACAGTATAATTTAATCGATAGATCATCGTCCTAAATACTTTCTGTCTCTTACTGGGAACAAATCAAATAAAAAATATATTGAAGTAAGGGAAATAAATTAATTACTACAAATATTTAACATTCTGGGTCAACGTATAATTATTTCATTAGGTGTCTATATTGGTTGGTAACTGGACAGTGACGTGAAACTTAAAAACCTATTCATAAATTATGTATTAGCAGCCAAATTCTATCTCTTCATACAGCCTACTAATTATTCGTATCTATTGAGGCGAATCGCAGGAAGCAAGTGGATGCAGCATGCCCAGGATAGAGATCTGTGAAATTAAAAGGGGGCCTATGTCCAGCATTGGAATTACAACGGCTGAGAAAGAAGAAGATAGTTCATGGTAAGTATTGCGCAGACAAAGGTCAGGAACGTAGCACATAGAACAGTATCAATGAAATGGAACTGGGCTGGTCACATCATAAGAACTACGGATGATAGATGGACCAAGCGAACCATAGAATGGCGACCGAGAACCGGCTACAGAAATCCAGGCAGACCACAGGCTAGATGGTCTGATGACATCAAGAAGGTGGCAGGGCAGCAGTGGCACAGACTAGCAATGGACAGGGAAGTGCGGAAGTCGGAAAGGGAGGCCTATGTTCAACACTGGACGAGGGAAGGCTGATGATGATGATGATTGCTGAAGAATCTCATGTCAATCAGCAACAAGTATGAGATGCGCACTGCCTAATAAAATTATGCATCTTTCTCTCCTGATTTGCCTTATTGATGCATCTTACATTTATGTTTGAAATAAGTGAACAACTGCTGAAATTGCTTATTTGTTGTATTTTTTTAATTATTCGGCTGATATTGAAAGCTCGCGAACAATATTAAAAACGTCTTCACAGCTAGCGACCGTAGACAATGTTACATAGATAAGAATGTTCCTTCAAACCCTTATTTGAATTATGGCATGGCAGCCCTGCAACAATACCCAGTCTAACGAAGGTAATATTATTGTATGCACGCCTAACGAACGAACGATAAATTAAAAAGCGATTCATGTTAATATGTAGATTCAACGCCTAATGTTGCCTCGGGCTAGTGTAAGATTAATGATCAACTATATGCATCGCTCTTTATAATATTATACAAGTACCTTCTCGCAGTAACTAGTGTTATCTACTATCATTAAGTAAACAGATACAAAACGCATTTAAAACTATCTCGAACTTAATATGATGCGTTTACCTTCATACGTATAATACCTGATGTTGGAATCGATAGAACCAGATAGAGGTTATCATAGTAGCTGCTATAGTACTCGTACGTGTGATTTGTAAGGTAAAGAGATTTGTATGGAGAATCAAAGCGTTCTGGAGGTCAGAGCAACGTAATTTTACCGACCCAATCAAGCCTACTATACGTGGCGCTGCATTTTTATTACAATCGTGTGTTAATATCAACATTCTCGACCGAAGGTACTCTCTCTCTCTCGACCGAAGAAATACTCTCCAATTAAGGGCGACCGCACCATACACCAACAACAAAGGCTGTAGAAAATAAATAATAATAAACTAACTAAGAAAAAAACTAACTAACGCAAATCAGTGGTCTAAAAAATACCACCAAACAACGAAGTCATTACTAAATACCAAGTTCATGTTAATACAAGTAAGTACCTAATATGTGAAAGTCTATAAAATAAAAACTCGCAGGTTGGAGACGACACTCCTCCTAAAATAACCCAGGGAACTGCAGAAAACATGCATCCCTTCTTGTTATGGGGTTGTTCTGACCGATAGTATTCCCATGCTTGCTTGGTTGGAATGTTTTGAGATTTCGCAATCGGGGATTTGGGGCATAGAAATTGAGCTTACTAACCGCATAATATACTCGTAAGTATACGAAATGCAAATCTACCAAATAATATAATGATTTTGTATTTATTGAACTTGGTTACATTCACAGGTGATAAATTACAATTTGATGATTATTAAAAAACAACAATAATTGTGTCCTCTTTCCAATAAGGAATTTTAATACCAAAACCAAAATACTTAAAAATCCGAATCAAACTATAAAAATATCTTTAATTAACATTAAAATTCAAACGGCACATCGAAGTAAAGAAGAAACATTAAATTGGTAGTTAAATACAAGAAGAACATGGAAACATTTACCTTTCAACACTTGTACTACCGACACACAGTATGTAGGTACATTAACACTTATGTCATCTAATAAAATGCCAACCAATATCTACAAATTATGTTTAGTCCATGTCAACATATTCTAAAGATATTTAGGACGTGTCTACATGATGGTACAACTACACAACAGTTGTTAGCTAAAATTACTATAATGCATGTTACTACATGTTAACTCAATTCATATTAGGTAGTTAAGGATTTTGAACTTAGATTTACAATATTTAATATCTATGTAAATTTTATTTCTAGACAACGTTAGGTATATTTAAAATCATCATGTTTAGTAAAATGTTTAATGTACCTACTAGATGTAACTTATTTATTTTTAAGCTGTTATACTAAGTAGTAAGTAGTGCAATACTTTTACTCTAATAAAATAAATTAGATATTCAAGAAAAGGAAACAACTTGCCGACACACTTAACAGTATTATCAGCCAGAAGAGTCTACATATATGATGATATGATTGACATATAAACTCATCAGCCTAACACTGGGAAACATTCACCTATCCAGATACCACGAATGTCAAAGGATAACGCGGGTATTGTAACACAAGCATTGTAACAAATTTTGTAAAATGAAAAAACACTGTATTTTACTTCCACTATTTTATTTAAACACACAATCCAAAGATCTTTCGAAGCTTAGAGCTTCATCTTCCGTGGCTTTTTATGAACTACAAGAGTTTTAATGGAAGGAAAGTACATGTTTTTTTTAATTTTACAAAGCTTGTTAAAATGTGCTTCCATAATGTTAATCTTCCTACAATCACTAAGTTACAAGCATTGAAATATCAGTATTTAGAAATAACGTGTTCATTACCGGTTGAAATATGATTAAAGAAATATGTGATTGGAAAAAATCCTCGTGTGTTTCATGTGTGGAACGAATGGAATAAATTGTGTCTAATTGGCGTGGAATTCTAGCCGCCATTAAATAAATAGAAAAACATTAATTAAAAAGGATGCGATACAATATGAACTAAACATACGGAGGTTAAAAGTAAATAATGACACTTCACACATGTTTTATGAGTGACCTCTGGTCATAAATAAAAGTTCAGAACATCAACTAGAGAACATGCGATGCGACCGAAACAACTTTGAAATGGATATAGCGTCGTGCGGTTTGATGGTAAGAGGCAAAGGAAAGGGTAATAATTGATACGGAGTGTGTAGAAAGGAACATTAACAAATGGTCACCTGTACAGTGACAAATAATAATGACGGATCATCAGCGTAATGACTGGAATTTGAAACCCACCAGATAGCGTGGATCTCTGGAGGTAAAGTAGACAATATAGTAGATAAAGTACTGGACACAGCAGACAGCACTATCAATCTATCCATCTCCTTATTCCAACTGTCGCATTGTTCCGATGACAATAAATCACAATGAAGGATAATAGTAGTTGAAGTTGGTATGTTACTAAGACAAGGCGGGTACGGGGATATCCACAAATGGTTATCCATTTACTTTGATAGTTCGCCCCCTTATAGGCTAAAGCTAAATCAAAGCTCCGTGTAGGCCACACAATCCGTACTTCGCTCACCTATATTTAGCCAACTGTCCCTCATTACACACAAACATGAAATTTCTGTATTTTTTTACCATTTCTTTCTACGACATACTCTTTATCATGGGTTTTTTTCCCACCAGTCATCCACATGAATGTATTATAATATCTCTCATCTTGACCATTATGGACATTAATCCAAAGAATCCTCACTGATCTGATGATATGGTGGGTGCATTTACTATCATTTTTTTATCTAAAATATTTGTCACACCTTTATGATTCCGCTACGTAGATTGCTTCACATCCTTAAACGTTTAGATGCTCATTAACGACAATCATTAATGTAAGGCACACATAAATGTTTGCTGGTTACTCAATTTATGATTGCGATGTTAATCTCTGGTATGGATAAACTCAACGTAAATTATTAATTTTACGATGACATCTCCCACTATCTTCAACTTAATGCTAATATATTATTTGTGATACTTTGTCTCATTTGAATACCTTGTGATATCAAAATCTACATAAATGCATTCTAGTTTAATGCAGGCGACAAAAGGTAAGATTTCACTTCAAGAAATACTTTGTTCTTGCAGAGAACCAGCCTTAGTTCTGATTTGTTCATCACTTCTTGTGAGAATTATACTATCGCTGTCTTGTACTCTCTTGCAAAAGAATGTAGGAGTTATAGGAAGGTTGGTGATTTATTTTACTTGAGAACTTTAATAAATTGTGATCAAATGTAATTCATTTCTAACGAAATGTTGCAAGGGCGTATGTTTTTACAATTATTCTACGTTTTTGCAAAAAAATAATGAACTTCCCTACATTAAGAGTATGCATACTGACATTTCAAAAATTTCTAAAAACGGGAGACCTTCTATCTCGACATCCGTTACTAAATATGCTTTGGAACAAAATAGGGTAGATGCATTGAACCTTTATCTAGGGAATAACCGTAAAAGTTTTTTGATAGACGCAAAATTAACCCCAAAAAATGGAAAAAACGCTATTTGTACCATTTTATCGTGCGATTGTTCACGCGATTTTGAACCTTAATGCCGTGGGAAATGACTGTGACGTCATTCATGGTGCCAAGCCCTTAATTCCGAAGGTAAATAAAAGGTGTAGGTACAATAAATCTAAAGCATATGAGATTGCAAGATTAGAACGACCTGCAATTATGTGATGCACATTATTATTCAGATATTTAGTGGCCATAATTTAAAGAGTATTTAAACGTTACGATCTAATAGAAGGTAATTCATGTCGCGATATAAAACTTGACTTGCGTAAAAGCTCCTTTAAGTACCCGTAAGTATATCCGATTACGATTTCATATAAAAGTTTACAATGTTGCATCAGATGGGTGGGTACTGTACTGTGGTACTTGGGAGAGGAAGTAGGAGGGCAGCGTAGGCTGGAACCACTGAAGACTGAAGATTCACTATATTAATGTGTAGGTAGGCCCCATACCATTCTATATACAATATACATGTAGATATAGGAGAGACGTCAATATTATCTCGAGTAATAATATTGAGAAGGATTGCTAAACGATGGATCTCCTCCTAGAAGTGGATTCTATAAATGTTTACCCGTAAATGATTAAAGTTGCGAATAAATCTTATTTGAGAGAAACAGATGCGGAGCGACGGAACTGAATAACAATTCTTTATACTCGTATAATTATCTACAAGTGTTTCGAATCGAGCAATCGTTTTTTTATGTATTACAAGGCAATGGTAATTCATGGTACCAACGTTTTTTTATTCGAGTAAGTAACTGCCCAAATCCAGGTAGAGATCAAATCGAGAGACAGAGCACCAAAGTAAATCTTTGTAAAAAGATTGTTGACTAAATGGGTAATTCTAGGAGCATAGTGCGTCAAGAGGGTCTCCTTTTTGAATTAATTAAAGGAATGAACGAGGGGACAAACTATACAGAGGACGACCAAGGAAAGAATAGCTGGACGATCTGTGCCAGGATATGGGCTTCGACTCAAATAAAGAGATAAAAGAACCGCACGGGACAGGGATGAGTGCAGAAGGAGACATGGGGCTTTGCTGTAAACTAATCGTAACGATTGAAACTGGAGAAGAAGATAGGAGCAATCCCCTGGATTACCGCTGAAATTCTCGTATAACAAGTGTGTAATTGCAGTTTAAAGTTTATTATTGTAAATTGCAGACCAAGTAATAAAATTAATGTTCACAAAAAGCGATAAAATGATAGTAGGTAATGAATGGTGGTAAAACAGGCAATACATTCGTTCAGGTAATCCTCTTCTGTAGTACGCACATCACATTGTAGGCGTCCTGTGAACAAATTGCTATTTGAAACTAAATTCAAATCAGACTCTCCAAACGCTTCAATATTTCACACTCCCTTCATCAATAAATGTTCTGATAAAATATACTCGACAGATAGGCAATAGGCATCTGCCAACCTCTTCCTACCTCCACCTCTACGCATTACATATTATAAAATGTAGGCTTTACGTAAACTCGTGTAGCAAACACTACAACCAAACATCCTATACACAAACACATACAATACAATGGTAATTTAATTCTAATAAATAACGATTTGTTGGGATTGAATCCTTTCAAAATATTAATAACTTAATGTTTCAAACATCTGATACTAACAGATATGCGTGAACCTTTTTAGTTACAAACGTTTATGACTCAGTTAATTATTTCTGTTAACATATTTGATAAGGACTTTTAACGCATTTAAGAGTCCTGTTTCTCCTAAATTAATAGGTGTGGCCAGTCCTAAAATATAAAAATCGAAAAAACCACAATATTCAACATTTTCAGGAACATTTAAAATAGATCTTATCACCAATATTATGTAATTTAGCATGTCTTAAAAAGGGAGAAGCAAACATATAAAGAGCAGTATCTGTTCAAAGGGCCTTAAGAACCCAAAAGTTTCTATGGAGGCCAATGGTTTATGTGTTAATTTAAAACTCGCCACTCGAAAAGGACTAGAAATTAGAGTGAAAGTAAGAATACCTTGCGTGAAGGTTGAACACCGAACTATAAATTGAAATAATCTATAAGTCATTTAAAGTAGAAAACACGATTGTTTTGGATAGATTGATAATTATAGAGTAAGACGTATTCACTACCGAAGTGGAAGTTGTTGTATAACATTACACAATACAGGCTGAGGCAAGACCCTAACAACTAACAACAGAACTAGCAGGTAATAATACTCCTGACTCTATAACAGATCTTGTATCGTGATTATATTTCACCAAACAAAATAACAATTTCGTGCAATCGTTTTAATGGGGCGATTCGGAAAAGTGAGTCAAATAATAGAGCAATTATACATCAACATTCTACAGCAAACTCACCTATCAAAATGCGATTAGGAACAGCTCTAGAATGCTACTAGAACTAATCTATATTACTAACCAACTGCCATCTATACACGTAGGTAGCTAATATATTAAAATTTATAATTATCTCAATATCTAACCATGATATCAAATAATTATGTCTTCATTGAATCTGTTTACTTGGGAAATCCCAAGTAGTATATCACGCATAAACTGCTGGTAACACAAAGAGCCATGGAGAGGAAAATTCTGGGTATTTCTTTGAGAATCAATGGGTACGAAAGAAATCCAAGGTCCCCGACGTGGTAAAACGAGCAGCTGCCTTAAAATGGACACGTTGCCAAACGCTAGGATTCTAGATGGATTAAAATGATTCTCGAGGGGCAACCTATAACAAGTAAAACCTCAGGCAAGATGGTCTGACGATGTGAGGCGAATCGCAGGAAGCAAGTGGATGCAGCATGCCCAGGATAGCGATCTGTGGAAAGTCAAAGGGGGGGCCTATGTCAGGCACTGAGATTAAAACGGCTGAGAAAGAAGAAGATATCTACGTTGGAATCAAAGCACGCTATGTGTAACTTTCAGTTTTGGGATTTTCTGTACATATACCCACGGTCGGATAATTTCTCAAATAAGTATTTTTGGGGATTTTTTTCTTCTTCAAATATTACAATGTTTTTACATTTTCGTAAAGGGTTTTTATAAAAAAAAAAATTGATTAGGTAGCAGTAGCGAAGAGTGGATTTCTGCAGAAGTGAAGCCGGGGTAAACGTTTCTTATTGGATTACGTCAGATTAGACACTGTTATACCTATAATTTTGTCCCAAAGGTAACTCGATGGGAATCGTGTTGTTAGGTAGCTTCGCGCCTGTTAAGTACAGGAAAGGTTGGGGATAATACTCGTCATCTGGTTAAGCTGTATCCCTCACTGAACAAGATTACAATTGTATGTAGGTATGTACACAGAAATACCATTCTTATAATTACTTCGCCAATAAAAGTGTAATTAATCGCCACGGATAATTGGTAAGTGTTATTGGCATTGTAGGTACATACGAGACCATCCGTAAAGTTATAATGCGAGTGTGTGGGTACTTTATATTTATCTTCCATTAATATTTTACGGGCAAAGTCCGCGATGCATCCTAATAATAAATAAATACACCTGCAAAATAAATCTGACAGTAGAAAGGGGTTATAAAAATGGACAATAAATAATAAACGGTTAATACACGATGTTTGTGAAATCCCACCATACATACCCAGTCCCTATACTCTGCTAATCCATTCCCAATACACCAACAGTACAGTGGGGTACAGCTGAGATATAGAAGGTATAAGTAGGTGTAATAAATCACTAATCCAGGGATGGCACTCCTCACACGAGTTCTTCTGTTACCCCACTGAGGTGACGACTATAAAGTGACGCCCTTTGTGTGAAACATATTGCATATTAATATCTTTGTGAAATTATTTCAGATGGCGTCATGGGAATAAAGAATTCGTCGGATAATGTTGAAATGTATCTGCATACCTGCAACGCAAATAGCCCTCTCACTACCACTGTCTCTGCTGGAGCAAATTCTCATACTTAATCCATAGTAAACTTATTATAGAATGTTTATTGTCTATGACTAAATATGTTTCACCAGTAAATAACTACCAGTGTCCTCCGTGGAGGGCATGGGGCAAAGTCTTAAACGGAAAAACGATTTATTTATTTTCTAAATTCATATAATAATATATAAATATTAAATCCATAGTCAAAAAAATTATATAACCCTTCTATTATATTCTGGTAGTGAGAGGGTTAAATGTTAGGTTAGGATTTGGAAACAGCTGGATAGAAAACATAACAACATAATGAAATAGTTCAGAATGCTATACTAACTTAACCTAATAAATTCAAGAAGGAGAAGTAAAAAATAAAATAAATGAGTGAGAGTTTGACGTCACTGAAATATACAATTGCAATATGAATAAATATATTTTGCATTATATTCTAATGCTTCCGCTTTTCGTACGACTTAGTCATTTAGATATTAGCAAACAATACAATAATTAGTGCCCGTGTATTTAACATAAAGTACTGATGTTAATTGAAGCAATTGAAAAAAAAAAAAAAAATACTGATGTTAATTGAAGCAATTTTAGTGCGATTCTACTGATAGATGTACGCTTATCACACACGACATCATAATATTGCGCGTGAGTTGTTTATATTTGTTAATTTAAACTTATAAAGTTCAAATATCGCAGTATGAAAAAGTATTGTTGCAGTTGCATGTGCAACCATAGATGCATAATATATACAGCACAGTGGTGCCAACCCGACAAACTTTGAATTAGTACTTCTACTCATCAGTCAGAATACGGTAGTACCAACACTAACGTAATAATTGTTGGATTACATTTAATATGTTGTGTTGCTGGATTACATTGATGCCAACACCAAAGAAACAAAACACATTAGTTTGAACCCTCTCAGACCATCTGAGTGTCACTTTTGCAAGAAGACGTCCATCAATAAGTCGCCGCAGAGCGCTCCGAGTGTAACATTTGCAAGAAGACGTCCATCAATAAGTCGCCGCAGAGCGCTCCGAGTGTAACATTTGCTAGAAGACGTCCATCAATAAGTCGCCGCAGAGCGCTCTGAGTTCAACATTTGCAAGAAGACGTCCATCAATAAATCGCCACAAAGCACTCTAGGTGTTACATTTGTAGGAATACGTCCATCAATAAGT
The DNA here is from genome assembly GCA_963576895.1 of Ceraclea dissimilis. Taxonomy (NCBI): domain Eukaryota; kingdom Metazoa; phylum Arthropoda; class Insecta; order Trichoptera; family Leptoceridae; genus Ceraclea; species Ceraclea dissimilis. The sequence goes on from OY756372.1 coordinate 16,957,366, forward strand.
CGCCGCAGAGCGCTCTGAGTGTAACATTTGCAAGAAGACGTCCATCGATAAATCGCCACAAAGCACTCTAGGTGTTACATTTGTAGGAAGACGTTCCATCAACAAGTCGCCGCAGAGCGCTCTAAGTGTAACATTTGCAAGAAGACGTCCATCGATTAATCGCCACAAAGCGCTCTAGGTGTTACATTTGTAGGAAGAAGTCCATCAATAAGTCGCCGCAGAGCGCTCTGAGTGTAACATTTGTAGGAAGACATCAATCAGTCACTCTCTATTTGACCGGATACTCCAAACATGAGTATGTGTAGCCAGTGTGTGGGGGCGTTGAGTCCATCGAAGGTGGTAAAATGCTGTAGATGCTATAGTGTTTCCCATTTTTCCTGCCAGGGAATGACGGCTGAGTCGTACAAGAAGATGTCAAAGATCAGACGAGACCAGTGGCGCTGCGGGAACTGTAAAAAGCAGGACCCCCGATCCAATTCTGTGCCGCCTGTGGATGTAGCACATGACTCAGCAGCGTCTCCCATCGGTGTCCCCCTATTAAACATCACGCCCCCAACGTCGACTAACCCGTCACCGCTTGACATATATAACGAAATTATATTGCTCAGGACAGATTTGAAGGTCCTACGCACGGGGATGGACGACCTCAGATCGGCCATTCTTGCTCTAAACACTCGTTGTGACGAGATGGAACACAAGACCTCCCGTATTGAGGCTCTGGAAAGGGAGGTGGCAGAGCTGAAGGCGACAGCGGGGAACATTGTCGATGAGAGCAATGACAGAGAACAACATCTAAGGCGAAACAACCTGGAGATCACAGGGATTCCTCACACTCAGGGAGAGTCCCTAATGGAAATTATCCATAAAATCTCCAAAAAACTGGACGTCCAACTGGAACCAATGGATGTTGAATTCTGTCGTCGTGTTGCTTCCTGGGCTGAGCATAGTAGGGCTCCGTCAAAGGTGGTGGTGAAATTCAAAAATAGGGATAAGGTGGATTGTTTCATGTCGGGAGTTCGCAAACGTAGAGGCCTTACTCTCAAGGACTTGGGAATGGGGACTGGTGAATCCAGAATATTTCTTAATTACCACCTCACCGTCACTAATAAGCGTCTGCTGCGGCAGACGAGGGAATTGGCGCAGGTTAAGGAATACCAATACACATGGGTGAGGCATTGCAACATATATACAAGGAAAAACGCTGAGTCTCCAGCAATACTAATAAAAAGACCCACTGACCTCAAGAAGATAATATGACTGGATGTGCCTTGTGATTTGGACCCGCTCTCGAACATGGACTGTATAATTTTCAATGATTGGTTTATATGTATCCGTTTACTTGTATATGGTATCTTTGTATTTTTTCTTTTAATTTTTACTGTGTCATTTGTCTCTCACATGCTCAGCTATCCGCCCCACTCCTTCCTTCTGGTTCAACTATTCCATGTATTTGCACTTGAAAAACTTATATGTAAGGACCATTTATTATTTAACGATTTGTTGGTGGTAACAGTTTATGATATAAGATGGCTTTGAGTTTCTATTACCAAAATGTAAGAGGTCTCAGAACTAAGACTCACGAGTTTTTAAATACCGTCCTTATTAACGATTATGATGTAATATGTCTCACAGAGACTTGGTTAAATAGTAAATTTTATGATTATGAGTTGTTTGATAAGAGATACCATGTTTACAGACGCGATCGAGACTACGACCTTACTGGTCAGATCCTGGGAGGAGGAGTGGTTATTGCCGTGAAATGCAGTCTCGCAGCTAAGGTACGCTGGGAGTGGGCTACTGACGTAGAGGAGATTTGGGTATCAATTCGCAGTAAGCAGTCTCAATCATCAATTAATATTTGTTGTGTTTATATGCCTCATGATGCGGAATATGGTGAGCGTCTAACGGCGTTCTTTGACAATGCGTCTAAATTAATCTTAAATAATAATTCTTCTGATTCATTTGTGATCTTGGGCGACTTTAACATGCCTAAGATCGTATGGAATTACTCAGAGGTAGTACACTCTTATTGCCCAAGCAATTGCACTGATAACTCTGGTACTCAATTAGTCGACTTTTTAGCTTTAACTGACCTAAAACAGTACAATGGTATACTAAATAAAAAAGGCCGTATTTTGGACCTGGTGCTTGGTGATATCCCAGACTGCAACGTTTCTCATTGTGATAATCCACTTACCGATGAAGACATTCATCATATGTCTTTATCATTTAACATAGATTTAAGGGACGATCCGAGCATTAAAATTTCACCTAGAATAACTAAGATTTTCCACAGGGCCGAATACGAATCAATCAAACTACGGTTGTCGAGCATTGACTGGGACGCTGAATTTGTCGACCGTGATGTTGAGACCGCGACTGATCGTTTCTACTCCATACTAAGCGATTGCATTTCTTTGTTTGTCCCAAGTAAAACCTCTCGGGATGCCGATAAATATCCAATATGGTATACCAAACCCCTAATTAAAGTTATACAGGAGAAATTAAAAGCGCACAAAAGATGGAAGAGGTCGAATTTATCGGCAGACTACGATGTATACTCGCTACTCAGATCCAGGCAGAAGACACTGCAGAAAAAATGTTTTGACAGCTATATCACTGTCACCGAAACCTCAATTCAGTCAAATCCCAAAGCATTGCACGGTTTCTTGAAATCCAAGAAACCACAATCAGGATATCCATGTGATATGTCCTTTGGAAACATAACCACTAGTGATACAAATGTGGTATGCGAATTATTTAGCCGATTTTTTGATTCGGCGTTTCTTAATAACAATGTGTCCTCAATGCCAAATGTATACTGCCCGAATGAAATTAACATAGGCACAATCAACTTTACCACATCTGATGTTACTAAGAAGCTTAAGCAGCTTGATTTGAACAAGGGTCCAGGACCTGATGGCATCCCTCCAATCTTCATAGTTAATTGTGCTGATGAGTTGGCACTGCCGCTCACACTTCTCTTCAAATTATCGCTTCGTTCTGGCATATTTCCATCAATTTGGAAAAAATCTTATATTACACCCATCCACAAATCTGGTAACAAACATAACATTGAAAATTACAGGCCCATCTCGAAACTCTCCCTTTTTAGTAAACTAATGGAAAGGATTGTGGTGGAACAGTTGACTCCTGCGATCAAGACATTTATTATCCCAAATCAGCATGGTTTTTTTCAGGGTAGGTCCGTTGAATCGAACCTGGTTCAGTTTACTGATTTTATATTGACAACAATGGGATCAGGCAGGCAAGTGGACGCTGTGTACACCGACTTCTCGAAGGCATTCGACAAAATAAATCACAATATCCTATTGTACAAACTTGAGAGGTACGGTGTGCACGGTGACCTTCTTAGATGGTTGTCCTCGTACATAAAAAATAGACTGCAAGCGGTGGCAATAAACAACTCAAAGTCGCGGTATAGGGAGTGTGGCTCTGGTGTTCCTCAGGGATCCCATTTGGGGCCGATTCTATTCATTTTATACATAAATGACATAGAAAAATGTTTTCAAGCATCCAACTTTCTAATATATGCGGATGACATTAAAATATACAAAAAGATTACTAAGCCTGGCGACTCTGAGGGGCTGCAGAGAGACTTGGAGAGGCTTTTCTCATACTGTGACGCCAATCAGCTATTTCTTAATATCTCTAAATGTAATTGTATCACATTCTCACGAAACAAAGACCAATTGCTATACAACTACGCATTGAATGATGAGAGACTCTCGAGAATTTACGAGGTCCGGGATTTGGGTGTTGTGCTGGACAGCAAAATGTTGTTGAGGGCTCACGTTGAGGGAATCGTTGACAAGGCTTTCAGGCAGTTGGGCTTTATTCTGAGGGTATCCAAACCTTTCAAATCTATAAGTACCTTAAAAACACTTTATTACACATACGTGCGCAGCTGTCTCGAATTTGCCTCTGTGACCTGGAACCCCCAATACATTACATACATAAATAGAATCGAAAGAGTACAACAAAAATTTTTAAAACACTTGAACTACAGATGCCATTTGCCTTACGATGACTATTCTCTCTCAGCTCGACACCATAAGATGACAACCCTTGAGAATCGGCGTACTGTGTCGGATATGATCTATTTATATAAGTTACTTAATAATGTTGTTGACTCCAGTAAGCTGCTCGAGGAGGTTGGGTTCAATTGTCCCACAAGAAGGACGAGATCAACCCTAACATTCAGGTTACCTCAGTGCAGCACCAATTATGTACAAAATTCATACATCCGACGTGCCTGTGGTAATTACAATGCTTTCTTTAATAAAATTGACATACATCAACACACACAAGGTAAGTTCAAAGGTCTGGTTCTGAGAAGTATGTGTGGGCAAGTGGCCGGTTGAAAAGTGCAAATATTCTTACAAACTTTCCTTTTCCTCTTTCCTTTTCCTTTTTCCTTTTCCTATTCCTGAGCATGTGTAATGTAACTGATACTGTATTGTTGTATTATCTTTCTTTATCTTTCTTTTTCTTTCGTGTGTGAATTCGCTTTCTGTCATTAGTATTAATACATAGAGGATAATTACCATTGTAGTAAGATTGATAACAAACATCTATTGGTATACTTAACTAGTTACTATTTTTTAAGATTTAAGATTTTTTGTATTACTGTCTGTTTGTTTAATGAATAAAATAAAATAAAAAATAAAGTGCGCTATACTGGATAACGTATGATTCATGCAATGCATGCCTTGTTATATGAACCCTAACCATAATACTACTAATTGTATATTCCTGCTTTAGTGTAACACCAGCGCTACTATATGCACGCGTGCTGAGCGTGTGATATGTATGTGGTGTATATATGTAGAGCAATTAGTTATCGCGAAGGTAGAAAGGATATTAATAATACCAATAATTAATCGATGTATGGCTTAGATAATATTATAAACATGCGTACATTCAGACAACTTTATCTCAGGGAAATGGGGGCGTTGCTATCGCTATATGGAATCATAATCACTGCTATACGATTAGCTATAAGCAATATTTAGGTACTTAGGATTAACAGATAGGTTTAGTACGCAATAAGGAAATCATTGTCGAACAGAATCCATAAAGGACAGTAACAGTGACAATGCTGCCAGCCTGTCCCCTGAGTTCCTCCAGTGGCTGGAGGCGCTGGATGTCTTTAATGATGTGACAATACTTCGACGTTGCCAAACGATAAATAAATACAGGAATCAAACCGTAACAAAGTCTCTATAACTTACTTATTTAAAAATCAAGAAACCTGGAAAAAATCAATTAAGTCATTAAATTTACTGCATTTTTAGACGACAATACGAAGAAGAATATGAAATACTTAGCAAAAATGTATTATTTATGTAACTATGAAATTATCGATCAACTAAAAAAAATATCCACGGGATGACTTTTATTACTTTATACGTAAACGTCTATAACGATGAGTATAAGAATCGTGGGACACTAGTTGCGTGTAATAAATGCTATCTAATGGATTGTAACTAAACCTTAGTTCCATATTCTTCCGACAATTATCGACCCATTCGCGGCGCTCTTGTCGTGGATTATTATAACTATTATGGGTACATAGAATACAATGCAAAGTTCAGTTGATATTATAATATAATTCGTATAATACATTCAGTAGAGATAAGGAAGGAATTAATAAGAGAGGGTGGCTCGTGCTCTGCTCGTGTTATACAGTAGTGAGTCTTGCATAATGCCACAAGCCACCGGCCACCACTGCACACCGCACAGCTCACCGCTTCGATGCGGTCGGATAAACATGGACTGACTGTACTTACGTAACATTTTTATTTTGCATTGCCAATTAGAAATTACGCATTCATATCTCCAATTAATAAATAATAATATTCTAAGCTCAGAAAGAGCTTTATTTTCTTGAGTCATTTTTAATTTTATTGGGCAGGACACGTTGCCAGACGCTCCGATTCTAAATGGACCAAGAACATTCTCGAATGGTAACCTACAATGAGCAGAAGGATCGTAGGAAGGCCTCAGGCAAGATGCTCTGATGATTTGAGGCGAATCGCTGGAAACAGAAGGATGTAACATGTCCAAGACAGAAATCTGTGGAAAAAAAAGGGAAGCCTATGTCCAGCACTGACATCAAAACGGCTGAGAAGAATTCTTGAGTTGTAGATGAGTTCTCAGAATCTACACCTGAGGAATGTTAATATCAGTACCTACCTAAACCCTAACTAAGATACCATAGCACAGATATCTTACGACAAAATTTTTCAAACTATTGGAAAATGAAAATAATACCTATTACCGATACACTACATACATATACTTAAACTTGTTCCTAATGTGATCAAACATAAGCCGATGGCGCCAATCAAAGTAGCGAGAATGTCCATCTCTCGTCGTACATCAGTTATTGAGAACAACCACCTACTATGTTATGTTAGACAATATATTCAATATACAAGTAATATCCAGGACAAACCGTTATGGACAATTTTTTAATCAATAAAATAATTATTACCGACAGAACCCATCAGCTAGCAGGTACATCTGCCATAAAACATTCAGACATTATGAAAAATCAATAAAATAGGAATATTTTTACATTTAAACGAGTGAATAAAATACAAATTCGGTAATTTGGCGACCATTTTACTGTGGAATTGATGTTGTGTTGAAAAACATTAACAATACAATGGACACAGCAAACAGATCCATGTTTTCTATTTTATATTACCGACTGTTATTATTGAATAACTGTTTTCTGTTTTATTTCATCAATAATAATAATTAAATAAAATATGTTCACCGCAATTCAGTAAAACTGACAGAGGTGAGGGCAGGACATTTGGGGCCCCGTAGTAAATAAATGAAATACAAAATTGTAATGTAGGTAATAATTTTAGAAGACAAAATATGTCTATACCATCGTCTAATATTTTTAATTTCATTCCATAGGATGGAAGATAAAAGTTAAAGATGGGTTAACTGGAAGAAATAGCAACATAGCGTTAGGTTCGCCCTAGTTAACAATTTGGAATGATTAATAAATCATTCAAAATATGATTGCACGCATCTTTTGTTGTAATATTTTGAGTTGTTCACTCGAAGAATAAATAAATTAGTGTTTCAGTAAACCTTCAAATGAAGGTCGTAAGGCCGACGATGTTCATCCTTAATTCTTCTACACTATTGTAGGAATACTGCATTGTATATACTATACGGAATGTAGAAAAATCCAACGCTTTACAAGGATAATTTGTAAACCAAAAATAATTCGAGTACTTAATAGTTGAAGTATTTTCCATTTATTCCTTATCTGGGAACGCAACAATAATCTGGCACAAATGGCCACTAAAAAGTGAAAGCACGACTGTTAAAAATTTCATGTATAAACAGTGTGACAAGTGAACTTATATAATACTTCGACATCTCATGAGTAAAAGCGGAACGGAGGGACGAGCAACTTAAAGAAATTAATAAAACGATACATTTACATTGTAGTACTGAAGTAGTAGTGTTACTTGCAGGTATACCTCCATTGATATTCATTGTACATACGTGCTCGCTTTATAAGCTACCTGCTACGCCACTGGGCGTTCCCTCAACTTTTTACCCGCCGATACCCTTCATTTTCATAATTGTTTCATCAAAATGCTAATTTGGTACGAGCCAAAAACCCCGCGGACTATTCACTTCAATACCAGAGGAGGCACGGCCTATGAGTACATAAACGTCGTAGTGGGATCGTAGAATTAGTCGTTTCATAGAGCGCCTAGCCATCAGGTCCGCCACACATTAAACAGTGATGGTATAGTAGTCTATTCGTTTCATGTGAATCATGGTGGTTTTTTGATCGAAACGACTTGTTAGTTTACGCACGGCCGTCGGGCCATATCAACAATTTGTGAAACTAAAATAAGTAAAAAAAACCTTATAAATAAATAAAATCTTTATAGAATCAAATTATTTCCCAAATGGCGGGTTTATTGCCGTAGGCAATGTCTGCCAACCAACCACTTGCGACATTCATTTGACAAACAAAATACATACATATAAGTGTATGAAGAAGAAGAAAAATATAAATAAATAATAATAATAAATACAATGCTTATTGCTTATACCTAGATAAAATACATATAGCAGTTAGTACTATCACAAAAATTAAAACAATCATTGACATTGCTTGAGATACTCGTAGGAGTGATTAAAGAATGTAAACCAAAGACCACACCACCGTTCGATTGCTATAATGTGTACGGTAGCTATTATGATACGACTACCTGTTGGCTCGCAATATTCAAAATCATGAAGGAGCCAGACACTTTCTTGGTTTGAAATATTATCAAAATTTTGTTCGTTATTGATTTTAGCGAAGCACCAACAGTGACACACTATCTATCTACATACAGTATGTCCGATAATTGGCTGGGCGATTCATGATATGCCCGACTCCACAATTAGATTACAACTTATAATTTGTACACACAGGCCTACCTATAATCAAATGTATTCTGACCGACAAAGGGATACTGTTGAAATATCCGATGTGTAATGAACGTGTCTTTACAAGACGAGTGACCGCGGGAGCTCAAATAATATCTCCTGGTGCCTACCTACTGCCTACGTGATATCAAAATGCTCGCTCCCGTGTACTCACTAAATAATTCACTTACACAATTTTTTGTTTTATTTTTTGATTCGTGATTCATGTTAAATTGTGTTACGTTTTTTATTTATTTTTGACACAACAACGTTGACTAAATTAATATAGGTATAGGTACAATTCCTCCATATGTACTTTTTTAAATAGGCAATCCACCCGTGTTGGATAATTTGGAGAACTATACACAGTACACACATGAACTAAGGAGAATAGGGGACAAAGTGGTCAGAACTTTAAGCTGTAACTTTTCAAAAGCCTCGCAACTATAATTCATTGGGCTTTTTGACAGAGTGACGAACGCTTTCGAACACTATGGCTTCGTAGCAAAATACTTACTATGTTTTCAAGGATATCCAGGTACGATTCCCAATTGGGCTATTTGTAAATATCCCTACCAAACTTACTGAATCGCAATTTTTACTTTGAATAATACATTGGGTTATTGGGTATCATCAAATTACAGTGTGAACTTGTGTTGTATTTATGTATTTCCATATGTCAAGTTCAAGTTGTCTAGGCACGATCTGCTCTTCCAGAAACCGAATTGCCATTCTGGTAGAAGTGCCTCGTATATAATGTAGCAATATTTTTTCTGTCAAAGCTGACGCCGGCCTTCACTGTAGATGGGCCTTGCTTTCTGCTTTTGTTGAATTGTTTTATATGTGCTGTTCTAACTGTTTGTGCCCATGTGACTAAATAAATAAATAATACAAAAAAAACAGCAAGTTATAAGTGCCAGCATCACTGCGAACAGTTTACCCTAGTAATCCGTAGTTATTGTTAAAACTTTGTTACCATGTAATTGCACTCTATATTGTAATAATATTATCTCAAGAATAAATAAAACAGGTAGATATTGAAAGTTAATTAAGAAAAATACACTTGGCATCTTATTGATTGATAACAAAACTCTTGAACATCTTACAATATTCTCAGCTCAGCAACTCAATACAATACAATATTATCTAATAGTACTTGCGATGTTTACTTATCAATAAATTCAATCGTGCAATGAATATTTCATAATATGAAAGTTCCCGTGGAATAATAGATTGGTAGTTCGAGACACAGAGTAAGGAAGTGCAGGAAGAGGATGCAATTCTCATCCTGTATAGTGTATACTACCTATACCTACTTACATACAACCTCCCTGAAACTATTGTACTCTGCAATATTATGACATTCATCTAGGACAGTGTTTCTCGAAAACTTGTCGGGAAACATTAAGCATTACAGTCGTCAGGGGAAATTTAATGGCATATCTAGGAGAAAATGCTTTTTGGGCTGCTGAATCCGAATTTCAACTCTGCCATCTCGTAAGTGCGATGCGTTCTGAGAAATCTCAGAAAGAACGAGAAAAAATGTATTTGTTCAGATATTTACTTATAACTCAGAAAGCATTCATTTTAGGGAAAAAGAATGTCAAGACAAGAATAAACTACAGTAAATTTACTGTAAACCGATGGTGTACAGTGTATACAGCACAGCTGCTTCTAAACCAACAGACGATGCATTTCTCAAGACGTCGAATTTTCTATGAACATCAAAACATGAAGTCGACCTCGTCGTGTCGATAACTTTCGATCCAGACGGTGGGTTGCAGTACCTCTGGTGTCTGTCAGGTAGTGGGTACCGGAAGATGTCAACCCATGCATGAAAATATGTAACATGATTAAGATAATAACCTGAACAAGATGAAGAACTCGCAAGGAAGCTTCGTTCTTTCTTACCTGCTTATTGAAGGCAATATCTTAAAAGACAGGGAACTCTTAGTTTACAATACGAAAGCTCTGTGTCGTAAATTAAAATAAAGCTCTTCATACTACAATCATAATTTTTAACTCGATTTTGTATGTTCTATGTTCGCTATTCTTTCTCAAAAGGTTGGTGAAATCCATGGTAAATCGACTAACCAATTCTTAAGTTGAAGTAATATCATTGTTTTTGTTTTACTTTTCATGATTTTTTTACCAAGTTATGAAATGTACAAACATATTATTATTATCTACAAATAACGAATAATACAAAAAAGCGTGCATCGATACGTTGATGAATTTCGGATTTCGGATAGGTTATAATAGTTGATGATGAATTAATTTGCGGTACATTGCAACATTCCTGTAGCTGGGTTTTTGTTGGTTTACCAATTTATACGTTTATTGTGTTGTGTATAATTATTTAATTATCGTCATTCGTTAATATTTGTATTATATCCACTAAAATCAATAAGCGAGCGGAGGGGGTGAAATAAATGATACGCAAATATGTTCATTGTATTGGCTGTGAAACTTTAAATTGAATAAATGTTTTGTTTCCAGGTTTTACTTTTAGACAGTCTCATGCAAGGACATCATGATGAAAGATTAAATCATGCTGAAAATATTCATTCTCCAGTGGAAGGAGTCGTCTGCTAGAACAGGAGGAGTAATGCAAGACAGAACCTGGAAGTCTATTCACGAGGAAGACTTCTCCAGGTATGTAGGTACCTCATATAATAATAAAAGAAAGAAAGAATATGACAAAAGATGAGATACAATCCTCTGTGAGAGGAGAGAGGAGAGCAAATTGGATTACATAGCACCACTTCATGTTTCATTATCCAGGCACAAAGGATGAATGGGAAGACTAGTAGATAGTAAGAGAATATCATCTCTCAATCCTCTACATTCTCTTATTCACATGATAGTCTTTGAAAAATCCAATTTGCTCAATCAGGCAATTCTTGAGTAAGATTCATTCATATTGTGATATTTTCTTATATATCAGAATGACGTACTTACATTTAAAATATTATATAACACGTATTACTTTAAATGTCACAGCAATCATATATCTATTTATATTTATTTTCAGTCACCAAATAAAAATAAATACCACAGGACTGTAAAATTACTGAAACTGGACTTTTCATTGATCCCGTTGTAATGAGTTACTACTTGTGCTCATAACATCTAGCACGATAAATATGGAATATGAAAATCAGTAAGTAAATAATGAAAATTGAGATGAGGTTCTTTATTTATTAGGAATAAAATATTCAATACACGAAATAGAATAAATAGAGAAATAATAAAGAATTGATATAAACGGTCTGGGCGGGTCTAGGCGGGTCTAGGCGGGTCTGGGGTCACGTCACTTGAATAAACAGAATAGGAACAATTTTATCTTCACAAACAAACATTCAGAGCTCCTTCTGTTTATTTTCAATTTACTTATTTCTCTTCTCTTCTCTCATACAACAAATGTCCAATCCCGGAGTTGGATGATAATAATATAGCTACAATCTACAGCTTACATCCTATACTTCCAATAACTGAAAATAATAGCATGTCAGATGTCTGAAAGATAATATTATGGACGCGGAGAGCCATACCACAATACACTCTACATAACATTGTCTGAGATATCTACTCTACCTAGTACAGTTCTTATACATTATGCGTGATTGATGAAATATCGCGTGTAATCAAACCAATACTGTTGTGTACTAGATTACTAAATACAATATAGAAAAAATATTCCGGAATAATCAGTCTAACGATAATACTGTTATCTAACTTTGATCATTTAGCGCCGATCCGCTCTGAATTATCTGCTTAATTCGTAATAGGTGAATTCAATTTTCACGCTAAAAATGACAAGAAAATGTTGCATAGAAAACAGATTAGTATAAAACAAATAAAGTATTATATTCATAAAAAGTGCTATTGCCAAATGAAGTATTAAATGACTCGTAACGAGAGAGATAATGTTAAATGTACTCGCAGATATTTGCGGTGAAAGTTGATGTTAATAATTGTTTTCAACTTTGCAAATATAATACGTACTTAATTCTAAACAATGTATTTTATCCGCCGATAAAAAACCGCATTACTAAATGCTATCGATATTAATATCAGGTACTAACATTGGACCACGGGTCAGTTTAATATTATCTGCCAATCGGACCGCGTTATCAATCAATATTTTTCGACTTGAACTAATGAGAAAACGTTCAGCAATTGACACTTCTTATACAACACACGAATACACATTATGTATATAATTATACTGAATTATAATAACAATTATATATATTTGGTCAACAAGCGAGAGATTTATTGATTTTGCTACATACTTATGTTATGTTATGTATACATAATAATATTTATATTGTGCCAATATTGATTATGACAATAATCAAATAAATCAAATAGTAGCAAGAATAATATTGACTATACGTAATGCTGTGTGTCTTGCTAGTGTAGGAGTCCCTATACACAATAGAGGGATACATTCATTATCCTTTTTGTATCGAACAGATAAAGTAGGATCTTCAGGACTAAACTACAATGACAAGAATCAACTCATGCTGTAAGGAGAGAAGCTTTACGATCCGAACGTCAAAAAACTATTATAGACCTTGTTTGCCACAAGGAATGGAAATTGAATATACTCGCAGTAATATTCACAAGGTCACAATAGATGTTTTTTACAACCGGTTAAGGTCATTAAGATCTTCACTGAGCTTTGCGAGTTATAATTGCAAGTTTCAGATATATTGCTATAATTACGTGTATATCTTTAATTCACCATAGAACTTATCTTTCAGTACTTCTTCATATTTTCAGTGCACTTTCCAATACCTTCATTAAAAATTAAAACATATAATTATGAAAATATACATCAACCAATACATACGGTGGTAGTTGGAGAATCCCTTTAGGCTACTACTAATAAGATTTTACATATAAATCGTTGACTTTCGATACTAATAAATAATTAGAGACCAATTATGTACTTCTAAATAAAATATAAACAAGAGTATCTACCTACCTAATAATTTAATCAGCAATCATACGAATTCCAAAACAGTCTTAATAAATAATTACTTGGTTGTTATTTATTTTGTAAGATTAGCTTTTCTTTTCGCATTCCATATAATAAATAAATAAATAAATAACATTATTACAGATGCGAAATTAGGCAGATGACTGCAGGCATAATGAAATAATAAGTATATAGTAGTAGATGTAGATGTAGGTATAATAAACAGCACTCATTAAAATGTTGTTAGGGAAATGTCGTGACCATTGAAAAAATAAAACAACGTGAGAACAATGGACGGGACGGGAGATGGATCTAGAAAATCTGTATTATTTAATTTATTAGAATAAAAGAATCTATTAACATGGCTCGCATTACGACACAGTGTGCTGGACTATCTACTCACGCAGTTTAGAAAGTATCGTCGTTCCATAACAATGAAATAATGTCGATACTGTAATCTACCAAGTACCAATGTAATGTTGGATGTACGAGTATTTAAATTACCGCTGGATGGATCATTTGTGCCACAATTAAAGTACTTATTATTATAAAAGTCATACGTTCCAGTATTTCATATATTTAGCGCGCGCGCATACCTTTTTCAGCCATAGAGAAAATGTCTAAGCGACGACTAAGTCCGTGTGCGACAAGCAATTAGATGGGCGCAATATGCTGTATATGTCATCCATCCTTTGATAAGATTAAGTTACTACATCGAAAACGTTTATGTGTGATAAAATATCGCGATAGTGCAATCAGTCAGAATGTTCGGACACAAGGGTGCCTTCCCACGACAAGTGAATCCGGATTCGTACGCGAATCTGGATTAATCCCTTCCGGATGGATGATTTCGTGCACGGGGTATGGGGAAATAGTTCCCTATTTTTATAATAATATAATAATTCATTGTATTAATATTTTTAACTTTTTAACTTTAACGTTGTAAATTTTGAAAATATCTTGAGTCCGTTGAAGCAATAAATAAATAAATAGATAATATAATAAATAGATAATAATAATTATCTCTGTCATACTGTTGAATATATACTAATTCTGTTTTTGTGTTTAAAAATTAGATCGATCAGGTACGAGAATAAATTATTGTCTTTACACCAATATTAATTGTAATTTAGTAAAAAAAAAATAAAAGAAAGCATTGCCTGCGGCATTAATTAAACTTGTTTGTGGGTGATATTTTTTAAAGTTTGTCACACGGAGTTTTTGTATCTTGTATCACGCGTTATTTTTCAACACCGGTTTTTCTCAAATTAGCTGCTAATCTCTTTCAGTCCCGTTATGGGCCCGCTACACGCTCGCGAGTCACCACGACCTTTTGGTGTTCATGAGTAAAAAGGCGTCAACGGTCGGTTACGTACATGTCAAGATAAACGATCCATCCGCACCCCTTTTTACTCATGAACACCAAAAGGTCGCGGTGACTCGCGAGCGTGTAGCGGGCGCATTATGTGTCGGGGTGTACATTATATTTTATTTGTACGGGAAAAAATGTCTACCATAACTGGAAATTAGAGAACCCATTAAATAATTTATTTATTTATTTTTAATATTATTAATGTCGATATTATCAGAATAAAAGAATACCGGCCCAGTATCAGTGCAAAAATTGTGCTGTTTCAGGTCCGTGGTATTAGAAAAATATAATGATTGGTACCTTAAACTTTTTTTCATTTTAAATAAAATTATAATTTCTTTATCATTCGTGTGTTATTTAGACTAATAGATTAGGTACATAATTTTTGAAGGGAGACATTTGAAAGATTGGCATCATACTGATAAAATGCACCACATGGACTTATAATTCGATGTAACAAAATTCCAGAAAAATTAATTCAATAAATAATAAGAAAATATAATGTTCCCCACTCTATGGCAACTGGGGAATCTAAATTTATACATTATTTATTTTGATTTTATTTTTCGAATTATGCGGGTATGTCTGTCTCCCTCACTCTCGTTGTATATTGTAACAGTACGAAACCCATAAGCATATTGCTCAAAATAAATAAACCCCACAAAAGTCGTACAAAAGCCACACAGGATTTTTTTTAGGGATAAAAGCACAAATTTAATTGAATTTTGTAAATAAAATTAATTGTATCGATTAGTATTCGAGTAAATTATATTAGGAACTAGAATAGATTAAAAAATACGAATAAGCAAGCGGATCTAAAATGGGATAGACAATGATTTCAACATTTTATAAATAATTCATCTACTGAAATCCAACTAAAAAGTTTAAGCTTTTATTATTTGAGGATTTTTTATTGGTTTTTAATCATCTGTAGACCATATTTAAGGCACTTGGAATCGTCAGGTTTACAAACACAAAATCAAATGCAATAAATCAATAAACACAACAAAAAAGAATGAAAGCAATAAACACATAGACAATACAAAACTATAACACATTTGTGGTACAATTTAATGCAGGTCTGGATGTAAATTGTCCAGAACTACATTAAGTACGTCATATTTCTGAAGGGTTTATGTGTTTTTTGGGGTTCATACTACATCATCGTAAATACTCCTATGGGTTTTTCTTCGGAAACCGTTGTGTATACACGCGCTGAAACATGTAAGTAGGGTTGTCAACATTTTTTCAGCTGATTATTCCATCTGCATCAATAAGTAATTTTAAAAAGTTATTGGAAGCCTGGTTGCTAACGCGCTCGATCCTCGATGCCGACATACCCCACTTCACGACACAAGCTTTCAAGCTTGTTATGAAGTTTACAAATATGTATCAGGGTGTAATTCGATAATTTTATGAAAATAAAAGAAAACATACACATTATCTTATTGTTCTTGATATCAGTTCTTAACTCTTTTTTTGTTGCTTCCTTCATTGTCCCCTCCTTTCTTCCTCTTCTTCTTCCTCTTCCCATGCTTCCTCCTTCCCTACCATAAATGTTTTATAGATATAAGATATATATTTTTAACTATGTAATGTAATCTATTTGTTTTGCGTGTGTGCTAATTGTGAACGGATGTAATTGGTCTTGTGTATTGATATTTTTGTATTAATGTACCTGCCAATGTTTGTTTTTGTGACTGTATCTGTTCCATGTGCAATAAATAAATAAATATCTACTTATATATTTAAATAAAAACTGTCATTTTATGAACTGCTTGAATTTTATAATATTTTTATTTGCTAGAAAAGTGTGGTTTTCTCAATTTTCAAATTAATGTAAATTACACACTCATTCGTCAGTCGAAAACTGCAGGCAATGATATAATTCTTAAACTACGTTTAAATTTTACAAGTGAAGCGGATTTGGTTGATATTTTCTTAGTTGTTGCCAAAAAAAAAATATATAGTATTTTGCGATCCATATATTTCTTGCAACTCACTTTCAATATTATTATTATACTCTAGTACGGTTGACAACCCTCGTTGTTAGTGAATATATATCCGAAAATATATCGAATAATAATTATTTTTATTGTAAAATTGTTACAAAAATATACAAATTACCCGACTAGCAAAAATTACAACACGTTATTTTCAGTTAATGTAGGTAGCTACATGTTATCAATTTAGTATCATATTCTTGTATTATGTATTTTTGTACCTATGAATAACTTTTGAATCAGTATTAATTTACAGTAAGTAATGTTAAGAGTATGCATACCGACATTTCAAAAATTTCTAAAAACGGGAGACCTTCTATCTCGACAACCGTTATTAATTATGCTTTGGAACAAAATAGGGTAGATGCATTGCACCTTTATATAACCGTAAAAGATTTTTTATATCTTGTATAGATTCTCAAAAAACAATGGAAAACACCTCTGATCTTTTTTCCGAAAGACGGATACTCGTTTCCTGAAAGTCGTTGAGTAAAATTTTTTTTTGTACTGATAATATGCATTAAAACCTAGGGAATAACCGTAAAAGTTTTTTGATAGACGCAAAATTAACCTCAAAAAAAAAAAAAACGCTATTTTTACCATTTTATCATGCGATTGTCACGCGATTTTGAACCTTAATGCCGTGGGAAAAGACTGTGACGTCATTCCTGGTGCCAATTATATAGGTAATACCTACCGATTCGGTATAATACTTTAAGTAAAAGTTAATGTCGCCGCCACACGCTTGCGAGCGTCTACGAGTTTTTTGCGTTCATGAGTAAAAAGGCGTCAACGGTCTGTTACGCAAACGAGCCAAGATAAACGTTCCATCCACACGCCTTTTTACTCATATACACAAAAAACTTGTGGACGGCGACAAATGGAATATATATGTATTACGTTTAATAGTTATACTATAGAAAATGAAGTAACGTAATAAGCTAATAGGTACATAAATATATACATAATTATATTTTTTAAAAATACATTTTAAAATAGAGAAGAAGAAATAAAATGAAAAAAACTGTCTGTTTGGGATGTTTCCTAAAGAAATAGCTACGTATATGTATATTGGATTCAACACTTGTATTGCAAGTTATCCAAACGCTATGGATTAGACGGATTCATCTGGATTCATCAAGGCGTGTCCGCGGATTCACAGGCAACCTATTTCCCACGATCCGTGCACGTCTGCGATATTACGTACCGCCATACAAATCGCTATGAAAAAGTCTGTAGATTCACGGACTCACTCCTTCCCACGGCATGCGAATCTACGGACGAAGCAGGATTCACCTTCCGTGGGATATAGCCATAAGAAATTAATACTTACATGTAAATCTACATAACAAATATATACGATATACCCATCGTATATTTTTATTACGAGTACGTATCCATACAGAATCTTGAATATACCAACCTATATTTTATGACACCCAATCAGCACTAGCTATCGATAAAATAGATCAGTTAAGTACCTACCACAATTTATTCTTCAAACAAAAACTTGTAAAAAATAACATAATTGCCTCACATCTCACTTCACTGTGGGTGTGGAATGCTTTATGAGTTCTTAAAAGATGACTTTTCCGCGTCATGGTTTGACGTAGGTACCAGGTATAGGTTTACTGTAGATACATTATTAGGTTGTCCTCTACTCTAGGCATATCACGTGGGTGTAGTGTAATTTAGTATAAATTAGAATTTGGATCTATGCAAATAATATATGAAAGAAAGATATTGTATTGAAATGAAATCGAATATCTACAGGTATGGAGTATTTGCGAAAAACAAACAAAAATCTTATTTCTTGTTCTTTTTCTACCTATGTTAAATCTGGGATCTGCTTTAATCGAGATGCAACATGTGTGGTATGGTATAATACTATAAGATTGTAATATGTAGACCTTCCAGTATGTTGATTATGGGAAATGTGATTTACAATAATGGCGAATCTGGACAATAAAAGAAAAATAAGGAATAATTTTGTGGAGGTACTTTCAAACAAATCCCTCGATACATTTACCAGTTCATTACCAATTAATCGTACAGTACCTAATGTACACAAAATCATATAAAGTAGTGAGTAGGTACATTTCATTCAGCCAAATTTTAATAACGTGTAATATGGATAACTAATTTAACATAGGTGGTAACATAGAAACCTCTTTGTATAGAACAGCGTGAATTATTATTGTTAAATATGAAATTAATAAAATAAATTGAATTAAACAAATGAAATAATTCTCATCTCACTAACAACTAACAATTAAATAGAGAAGGACATTTCACCTTACATCGAGATCTGCAGTTAACTTGGTCATATGATAACCTGGTCAATGGTCATCGTAGGATAATATGGTAATTAGAGAGGTACTCGTATACCTGCATCGCCTCGGTACAGAGGATTTCAATAAAACACTTTCAATTCTGACACTTCTGACTCATTTCAAACATTACACTTATCTAATAAATTTGTGATAAAACATATCATAAATTTACTATAGTTAGACCATTTACCTATAAATCGAGGAATTTAAGATATTTCAAAATAAGAAATTAATAAAAAAAAACATCGAAAAAAAAGTCAATAAACTTAGCATCCCTATTAGTTAAATAACAATAATGAACTGCAAATGATTACAAACACTAGATTGATTGTTATTATTTAACTATTTTATTTATTCCATTGAAATGAGATTTAATAATAATTAATATCAATTATTATTCAATAGTATTGTATTCAAGTGATTTGCATAATAATAGTAACTACTCTCTCTCATTATATTGTTAATAACAATACATAACATAATATTACCTATATACACATAGTACATACAGTACTGGTAACTAATACTAATCATCTGTCCATTCATATAATCGGTACGGTTTATCTTCGATTTCACAACTGAATTTCTTAATCGAAGATAATACACCAAACGTAAAATCTCTTTTCAAAAAAAAATGAAAATTTGCCACATCCCTCACTCAGTAGAAATTAATTTTTATTAGTGCTAAAAAGCAGGCACACACGTGTAAACACATATCTCCAAACCAAGAAAGTAGGTACGTACAATGTACATATATTAAAAAGAAGGTGCGTAGCGTTATATTATGGACGTCATGACCATGGGAATAGATGATTCGGTTCGTTCATTCAGTAGATGATTCGAATAAGTCTGGACGACACGGCAATCATACATATGTCTGATAGAATGTATAACAAAACAAGTGGCCAGGGTGAATCGATGAATATGAGGATGTATTGAATTATCATTGATTGAATCATAACCTACTCTACGAATGTGACGGGAGCAAGAAGCTAGTCTAGTGTGTTCTCTCAGTGAGTTTACCCCGCAAGGGACGCGTTGTGTGAGATATAATGTGGACAATTCTATTGCCTAGAATCTATTTGACAAGTTTATTATCTGCACGCATATATTAGTACATAGATCATAGAGGCCAATCACATAACAATAGCAAGTAAGGTATCTCGCTAGATATTTTATTAATAACATCACGTGGGAGGATAGGTACCTTACCTAATATACTGGCCAGGCCATACTTAATACAATATGTTGATATAATACATTAGCAGGTATAATACAAGGTACTGTAGGTACCTAATAATAAAACACACGCCAATGAAATTGATATTGTGAGTTTGGACATAAGGTGATGTCTCTATATTCCTCATACATTACTACTTGCTTCATCACTGCCAAATGCCGACTTCTCAACTCGTGCATAATGCCAATACTTTTGTATGGATGCGAATCCTGGCATCTCACTAAGGCACATAATAGAAAATTACTCAGCGCTGAGAACAGATACTTGCGGCGAATACTGGGAGTCAGATGGTTTGACTATGTCACTAACGATGAAGTCAGGAGTCGAACGCGGCAGCCACTTATCACCCAAGTGATACAGACTAGGCTAAACTGGTCCGGGCATATTCTACGTATGTCACCTGAGCATTAACAACAGCTGTCTCCAATATCGTCCTGTAGGCAACAGACATCTGGGCAGGCTTGCAATGACCATCCAGAGGCTGTACACATCAGAGCTGCGGCAGGCTGGAATGAGATGGGAACAGGCAACGGAATTGGCCCAGGTCAACAATGCCTCGAAAAACTGGGTGACAACCACATGCTCCATATAGAGACCGGACGTGGATATGTATGTATGTGTACCTAGGCATTGTTATGTTGCCTCCTACTACTCGCCATGCAAAATCATCAAAACGGAAACTCTTTCACGTGTTGTTAAATCATTACTGTCGTTTGTTTACATGGACTCTGTGTGAAAGAACTTTCGACTTTATACATCACACCATACTGGTGCTATTTATACGTATATGTATAGACGGTTGAAGGTCGATTTCCATAATCAACTCGGCACACACTTCCTGCCTGGCACAGTACGAGTATTTGGCGCCACACGGACAAAAAACACAATAATCTTACTCTACTACTAACTACTAACTAACATACTTTACTACTTCGCTACGCTGAATCTAGGTTTATAGTTATATGTACTACTCGTACTAATACATATACACTGACTTGTATGTGATTGAAATACAGACGAATATTAGTTAGAAGAATATTAATTGAACATTATTGTACGAGTACTTGACTATTTATGAAGAGACTTTTTATGATACACTTCCGATCCAAGTTAAGTAACAACTAAGAACGATCTTCATACAAACTACAGGCAACTGATACTAGATAATAAATATTTAACTAACAGGATGGGTGTAAATAATATTAACATGACATAAACTACAGTGAATTTCGTGTTAGAAGTCCTCTGGTGCAAACTTGGTTTAGCGAAGTGAAGATATGGTTACATTTTTTCGCTACTTTTAAATTATATTTCAGAACTGCTGTTTAAAAAAATTGACAATTTTCGAATTGTTACTCGTACAATAAACAGGCAACATTGATTTTCTAACTTGTGATGGTGGCTTGAAGGTATTGTCGGAGTATTTTTTTCTTTTTCCAACTCGCAAAACTATCTTTTCTTTAAAATGATTTCTCAAGAGCCACTCTGTAATATTTTCGGCATTGTGGTTACTTGTAAAAGACACAATGTGAGAATATTGCGAACCTTTGACAGCTTTTATGACAAGATTCGACAATCAGGGCTACCAACAATACAATCTTGAACTCCACTTGCAGTTTACGTCCGCACGGTGGCCAAGATAGAGGAAACCATTTGTACGTTCATTACGCGGAGGAAATATGAAGAGAGCAGTCAAAAATGTAAGATACAAAACAAACAAATAAATAAATAATGACAGGAGAGGAAGTGGAATAGTAAGGAAGGGAAATTATGCAAGTAACCTAATAAACATTTCAATACAAATTCCACACTTTATTACTTCACTGTAGTGTGTACATAGTGTAGGTGTGTAGGGAACTAATTAAAGGAAAAGCACATTCCTCCCATACTAATCATTATTGTACTAGCTGGAACCTGTCAAGAATTACTCTTTTTGCGGAGTAGGTAGAGAGAACAAATTGCCAGACCCTATTCTTACACATATAATCAATGCACGTAAATTAAATTCATATTTCGCGTACTATTTTCCATTCTGCTTATTAACACTCTTACAACCATATTTACCAATTCAATTTATAAATCAAAATGTGCAAGTTTAGCATGAAGGACCTGGACATCTATCGAAAGCTCTCCTAAACATTTTGTATAACGTCAATGAATACCAAGGATTGTGAACAGCGATAAATGTTTCATATTACGCAATATTAGTCAATAAAAATTAGTATTTACCAAACACATTTGATTGTAGCTGAGGGAATTTCGATCGCGATGTGTTTTAAATTCCGTAGGTATATATTCGAACAACACGCAAAAGTTGCCGCGGCACTGCGTTACATTGCTACCCGATTTCCACCAGAATTATGTAAATTGATAATATGCCGTGGTGTTGAAATGAGTTCCTTCATAGATAAAGCAGAAAAATAAGTGCGGTGCCTACATTGTCTATTCTATAATACTCGTACATAATTCAAAGTGTGTAAGGGCGAGTTGCCTGATTCATTATGTACCAGTATGTAGGTATTAGGTAATAAAGCACCTACAATCTTATCACGAACTAATAATTAATTGCACCGTGTCACGTATTAGGCGGCAGTGCACCCCAATTCAAACCAGAGAAGCACTCATTCATATTATTAATATCGCTCTACAATTGTACCGCGTACCCGCATCATTCTAGTATAAAAAACATCGATGGTTTTAACAAGTAGGAAAAATACTTTTTAAAACCAAGATTTTAGGACTTGAATCCTTGAACCCCTTTTCGCGGTCTTCTAAAACGATACCAAACATACCCTTCCAGGGCGCTTGGATTCCTTCATTCCGATGGTGTTAGAAACCCACCACCAAGACTTCAGAAATTCCAAATTTGATAAAAGATATGAGTTCTACTCGTGAAGCACTTTCGTCGGATACCAAACACGACGGACGGTATGCGGTGACTGGATCCTCTCGATCATTCGGTGTCTCTCGAGACTTGAGCTGGACAAAATCTAACTTACGGTCTGAATTCCTTTTCCTATACTATATTATGTAATGTAGCTGATTATTTGTTATCCTCCTTGTAGCAGGTATATTGAAGGTGTCATTCCGGACGGTGTTGCTGGGGGGTGCCCTTCCGGCTAACCCTGGGGCCGTCTGAGTAACTTTGGGCTGAAAGAGCGAATATAAAGACGCCTAACCGGCGCCTGTGTTATTCGGGTGTGAGGAGGGACCTTCAATATTTCCTATACTACACATGACACCACACAACCTTTAGATCCCCCTTAAACCCTTTAAATCTTTTTTTGTTTTTGGGGTAGGCTGTTCCAACTTGATACAGAATTGTATTGCCACCGAATTAACGTATCTTTGCAAAGTTTCAGACCTCTAAGTAGTCAAGAAGTGGTTGAAAATACGACAAGATCTTTTAAAAACATTACAAAAGCATCAAGTGTATTACATTCACCGAAAGAAATTCTAATAATGATGATTTTGTAAACAGCATTGCATCTCTACTCTGCTAATTAGTAAGTAGGTTAGTATAGTACGGGAGGCAACATCCCACGCCGCCTGGTGGCCGTTCTCCTAACTAATGAAGAGTATGTCGTTAATGGGTGTTTCACTGGGAAATAAACAAATAAGTCCAAAATAGAAAACAACATACTCGTACGTTAATTCATTCACTCATCAACTCACGAATATTTCAAAGAACACGAACCTTCCCGAACGAGAATATTAGGAGTGAAGCAAATAATTTGTTAAGGAATATTGAATCGAACTTCAAAATTGAACCGGAAAATTAAACTAACTGTGTCACTATGGGAGGAATTTAGACAGAATTTAACTCAAGATTTCAGACAACATTCGGGTGGAATGTGGGTTGCCAATGGCAAAAAAGTTATTTGCATCCACTGACTATAAAGACGAAAACTGGGGAATGAAATAAAAGTGGATAAAATATTGTCGAACTGTAAAACCAGTTTGAACAAAGGAGCTATCAACAACTATAAACCACTTCGAAGAGTTCCGTAGCGCTAATTAATTATCATCACAACTATATGTAATTCTTTAAAACCATTTGGAGTACTCGCTGTCGGCAGTACTGTCATTCTTAACGGGATCTCATACAATAATCCATCATCAAATAGTCATAAATAATATGTAAATGACTTCCGCACAAACACTTTATTCATTAGTACTAGAAGGTGTGATTAATAAATATAATTAATGACAGTATGTTAGACGCTCAATGCCTCGATATCATCTACTCTAAGATGTGATAATAATATGTAATTGAAACGAAGGAATGTCTGCATATACCTAATAGTTGGATAGATAGTTATTTAATGAGAGTTTGATAGAACAGTTTGCTATTTATTCCTCTATTATCTCACAAGTATCAATTCAATATACAATAACGAAGATATCATTACCTGCTAATCGTACATGACCTGACCGCCTGCATGGTGTGTCAAAAAACAGATGATTTTTCAATGAGGTAGCCACATAAAACTTTTTGACAGCAATAAAATTAATACCAACTCTTGTAGAATATCAATAAAAATGTCATTGTCGCCAGCATATAAAATTACAGTTCCAATTAAATTAGGGACCATATCTTTTTTGGGAGACTGTAGTACTTCTTCTTGTGGTCTTAAACCCGCACATCCAGCTCATCCAACCATCGTACGGCTGTCTCCGAGGCGTCATGCAGCTCACTTAGTCCCCCGTCGAAGGAGTATAGGGGGTACTGCTCCACTATGTGGTCCATGTAATGGAACATTTTTACTGTAGTACTGATGACGTGTGTTTTGTTTTTGTATTTACTCCATATGAGGCCACAATTTTTCAACATCCATAACCCTGTATTTCCGAATTTAAAATTTACACAATTTCTAGATATTCGCATGCAAGATTTACTGATGATTACATAAACTCTTCTTGTTTCTCCTATTTTCAAAATCCCCCTATCATCATTCATCCCTCCTACATACTCGAGTATCATACAATATACATTTTTTATTAACATGAGTGAAACAGCACAATTGGTTCGACTGTTGTAATATAATAATTGCTTGTTAGAATGTTAGTTTTTCAACCCACGCATTCAATTTGAAGGGAAAATTAAGAAAAATTCCCAATACGATATTAATGTTAGGAAATCAATATACCTAACATATATTACTACACCACCCCATAGAGAATGACTTGCAGAATTGGCAGGCTTGGTGCTTATAAACGAGTCAAATCATATTAACGTGACAGATAGGGATGATGAGGACACAATATTAACATCGATAAGTAATCGATTCAAGTTAGTCGCCAAAGGGACTCGCATCGCATCACAAGACTTATCCAACGGTAAGATATTATTTCACAGGTTCTATAAGTTATTCCACAATAAATAATCACTGTTTTTTGTTTATTGTGGATCTTTAGGTCCGTCTTAACATTAGGAATCATCTACATGACTGTAAAATTGATAGTAAATAAAGTATCAGATATCCATATAAATGTGTTCAGTAGAGTACCTAATTTATAACCAATCGAATTTACACCATTTAAGGTTTTGTGCAAGTATTTTTATCACCACCAATTTTCTTATAGGTTATGTATCACTCGAGTTCAGGTGTCTTGCTTAAAGACAGAGAGAGAATTTTCTTATATTTGTACAGAAAAATATAAAGTCATGTGGTTTAGTCATAATGGCATAGATATTGATAGATGACGATGTTCTACAAAACTATTTTCCCACCCTAATTGTAGAACCTGTAGTAGGTAGGTACTTATGTATCTAGTGGTTGCAACTTGGCACGACGGATTGATTGATCGATTAGGAATACATAATAGTTCTATTAGAGTATGGAACAGTACCTACCTGCACACACATACACCTAGCTCATCATAATAGAGATATAACACCAACACCAACAACCACCCCTGGAGAATGTGATAACACTCATAAGAGATTGGGTGTCTAATATTTCACACTCATTTGGGGAGAAAGCCACTTGGAACAAACCACGGCGTCGTTAGTGGCGTGGTCTATGGGAAATATTTATTTCAATATGAACTAGAAAGGCGTTAACGCATCCTGCATTATAAAACGTGACTCTAATTTTTCTTGTTTGATAATGGGGGACCATATTATGCTACTGAATCTGGAGCTGGCAAATGTCAATGAAGAGTTGGAAAATCATTGAAGTGACCTTGGTAATCATATAAACACTGAAAGCAGGTAAATGGTAATAGTTCTAATATTATCCCGATGTCAGTGGATTGGAAATGTATTTCCTAACTATGACATATAACAACAGTGGTTTTTGGTTCGATTCATTTGCTCCACGCGATTCGCCTTTTTGAATATCCATTCCAGTAAATAACCATCAACTAAAGTGATGGTAATTAATGATTACGTTTCTCCTACAACAAAACTTCACCCTCCTATAACCGCTGCTGACATTTTAAAATTATAGTGAATGAAAATAAACCCAGAAGCATAGATTATTATGGCCAACTAAGTATATTAGAACTCACGTCAAAAAGCGATTGATTTTAGTACAAACCATTACCAGAAATACGTATTAAGGTTCGGTACGGGTAACGTAGCAGCAAATTCACCTAAAACGAAAACACTTGACCTTGCAAACTAACATATTTTTTAGGGCACCTAGATTAGATTATATGCGAAAACTACATTAATCAGCTTCAGAAAGTATGTGAGTAAACACAGAGAATACAGATAGCTCTGTAGATTTTCACGGTCCTTGTTAATATCTTCTCCATTCTTCTCGGATGTACCGTGTGTAGGTTGTCGATGTTGTCGAGCTTTCGGACCACTTGCTGAAGCTATCTTTAGTCAACCACATTAGTCTTGAAGATAGCCTCAACAAGTAGGCCGAAAGCTCGACAACAATCTACACACGGTACACCCGAGAATAATGAAGAAGATACAGATAATACAACTATTTCTGTAAAACTAAAAGATATAGCAAGTAAAAATATCTGTAGAAATGACAATCATAAAACTACTTGACTTAGAAGCAATTATTCGAGAAAAATAAACAAGGAAAAAGGAAAATAATGTTATGAAAATACGTTATAAGGACGTCAAACACTTGACAGTACAATAAGGAGCTAAAAATGTGAATACAGATGAAGATTACGTCAAAGCCACTGACGTTAAAAATGAAGAATTATTATCTATTGACAGTCAAGTGAACAAAAGAAATAATAAGATGTTTGAATACATACTGGGGTGAGGAATGGAAAGTAGAGTTAAATATAGAGACCTCTGTTCTCCCTCTATCACTCTGCATACTAAATGCTGACATGACAGTGAAGTATGGAATCCCACATCAATATTTTAGTCAGTAAATTTATTTATTCGTATCACGCACTCTCCGTTTCACATTATTTGTCTCACGGGTTTCCGTGGACACGAAACTTTTCCATAGACTTACTACTGAGAATCAAGTATCCAGTGGACAAGTTATTTGTAACAGAGAGTAAAAATTATTTGAAACAGAGTAATGTTCTAATTTTAAACTTGACATTTACTAAAGCAAAAATATCTGCCATATTGTCAACGGTATAATACCTAGAAAACGTATTTAGGAGTGTTAACATGGTGTTAACTGCTGCTATTTGCAAAAAATATTGTCTAACAAACAGACATATTAGTTTATTATTTTTTAGTATTAAACTTAATCCTCCTTTATGAATAAATTATGCAAGAATCTGAAATTTACAGTCTTGGCTAATAGTTCTTATATGAACCTCCGTAGATGTTAAAGTTAATCGAACATTGCAATTGTTCTACTTCACCAACCAAATTTGCCATCGCGAAGCACAGGTAATTCAGCTAGTATCAAAACAAATATTCTCCACGAATATTGAATGTGTTTCATATTTTAGAAATACCTACAAGAAACGTTACTAAAAGATATCTGGCGTAGTACTATAATTATTTGTTAGTAATTATGCAAATAAGAAACCTTGAAGATAAAATAAACATTATTATAGTGAACCTTAAAAATCTTAAAATATTCAAGTAGAAATCAGATCGTCCTCTGTAATAAATACTTTAAACAGATTATCTAATCATTAATTACCTCTGCTATTACACTTGGAATTAAAGTTTCTAGATCTCTAAATTAGAAGATAAGTTTCTGGAAGATTAATAGGGGGACGGATAATAATGGATGAAAAGGATACCATTACAAAAGAAACTGAAAATATATTAGCTTTTTTTACGAAATTACCTTTTAAGTTTCAGAAAAGTAATTTTGGATATCCATTAAATAAAAAGTAGGGACTAGTATTAAGCAATCAGACGGTATTTAATAAAATAATATATTTTTAATATGATCAAAGTACATAAAAGTATTAAGAACCTTACATTACGGTGTTTCTCACATAAATCAATCAAATAGAACAGAATTATAACCATTGTGAACGTATTCATTAAACAGACTCTGCTTTTTTATTTGGTTTAGAGATTATTCACTGTTGATTGTATCTAGACCTATACTACTTGTGATGTGTTTAGAAAATCGATGTGCCTATTTAAATCAGACGGTGCCAGCGATTTGCCCCACGCGATCTCGCCTGGCCTGAACAACAATACACATTGAAATAATCCCTCGTGAAATGGACACTAATTCCACGGAGACACTAAATAAATAACAAAAACGGTGAATTCCTATATGTAGGTGCTCTAGATTGGTATACAAATATAATATACTATATTCTAAACCTTGCAGAAGCAGACTGGAAAGGTTGATTCCGCTAACACGATACTTTTATGAAAATCATTTAAAGTTTCTACACTACATATATATACCTGATTCCTAATCTAGACGCATTGGTTGTCTACTACAAAGCAACAGAATAATCAAAAACGATTATGAAAACAGCAGTTATTACAGAAATAACAACATTTTATTTTAAAGGGAGGGCACAAGAAATTCTATATAATTTACATACAAGGTCACTGCGACTCAGGGTGTCAAACTATATAATACCCATAATCTAAAAACACTCTATGAGAATTTAATTAAGCGTTGAATCAAATTATTCTACTAACAAATACAGGAGACAGGTTACCAACTTCAACAGCCGAATTTACATGATTGTCAATACACCTACTTAGATACATTATCTTCTAATATAAATAATTCATTATTGTATTATAATTTATTAAATAAATAAACTCGAGATAAATACAATAACCGTATTAAACTTTTATTGACCAAATATGTCCCCGCATTACTCTCAATATGTCTCTTAATAATTCCCTCAAATAACAAACGCAATTCCAATCCTTATTCACATAGTGCATTTTCATTTACTGCGCTTTTTATGGAATTGTATTTTGTTAGCTATGAATCCCGACTTCGAGCATAAACGGTTTAGCAAATGAAATTATTTTGGATTATTTTTTTGATGCAGTACTACAACATTCCTGCTGGTAACACAAACACCCATTGAGAGGTACTTCGTTGAGAGATGGACGAATAAATAAATAAAAACTTTATTGCACATAAATATACACACAAAGGGCGGATTTATCGCCTATTGGCGATTTCTGCCAATCAACCCAAATGAATGAATACGAGAGAAATCCAAGTTCACCGACGTGGTAAAACGAGCAGCTGCCTTAAAATGGAGTTGGGCAGGACACGTTGCCAGACGCTCAGATTCTACATGGACTAAAAATTTTGTACGCAGATTATTTGGTTGCGTATCTCTATGCCATAAGATACGATAAAGGGTAAGAAGCATCTATTTACTCCAGAGCTAACAGCGTTGGTAGAAGCTTCTTTAGTTTTCCTTTTGAAATCAGGGAATTTCATCTTCTACGGTCTCACATTAGACGATATTTTCCACAGTGATAATCTCCGTACTAGACCAGGTACAGTACTCGTATAGTATTAAACGGGCGGCATAAAGGGATTTATCTCAAATCTTATTGGTCCGCATTAAAATATTATAACATAATATTATTATGCACGTCTGATGTCTGTTTGTTCTCTTGACTTGGACAACCTATTCAACTAGTAAAGTAAAGAGTTACATTATTATAAATTTTAACGAGCACTATTCTCCATATTTAACTAAGTTTTCAAACAAACTACAATGTCGTAATGTAATGATGTATGTTTATCCGTATTTATAAAATTTAATGTGGCGCCTGTGGCATAAAAACAATTCATTGTAACATTACCGTACTTGCAGGTATAATAATCAAATAAAATAATGGAAAATTGTAATATATTCACATAATATGTATATTCCTCGTCATTAATACACTATTGTTTTTGTTATTTAGGGATACGCTAACAGCTAACAGCACTTTCAATACAATGTGTGACTGAATGGGTGTATATTTTATTCACTAGCTTATTCAATGCAGAACGCTTACTAAATATTTCTCTAGGCGATGTGCACTCCATAGTCCATACTACATACTATACGAATATAAATAAGTGAAGGCATATAATAATATGATTACACTAACGCGATATAGAAATTTGTTTCGCATCATAATAAGAACCTAATGTGTTTAGTAACTCTCAATGAAGTAATACCAAATTTTCTCCTAGTGATCTGAGATTTAGACAACAAGTACTCGTAGTACCAGTGTCTCAATAAACAGCAATGTATTCAGTACTGTGTTATCGTTCCCTTATATACCATCCATCAAGCACATTGTCGAAGACTGTCCTCTAAGAGTATTCCCTGGACCATATGCAGATATCCACAATGCCACACGCAATGCCCTCGAATGGCTTGGAAGCCGGGAAGTTGCTCTGTAGGGTACATGTCTCCTGTATGTAACAGATAGCACAATTCTCTTATCTTCTGACGTTGCCACCCAACGGTGGCAGAAGCCATACGAAATAATAATATATACCAAGAATAAAAAAATATATTTTGATTAGGTACAGCTCTTAAATCAGTCTGCATCATTCTTTCTTCCTACATATTCAAACCGTCTGACTTTATGAAATTTAAACGAATTAATTTTCGTATTATCAATGTAATAACATTTAAATAAATTGTCGATAAAAAATGGAACCAATCGCTGGTTAATTCATTCAAACTGGCAAATTGAATGCACCTTATTTATTTAATTACTTATTTATTATCTTGAGTTATTGTAAGAATAAAAGATTAGAAAGTAGATCACCAGAGAAATATCTATCGACAAGCAGATTTTTTGCAACATTTCTTATTATTCAAATAATATTGATTTTTATTTCCGACTCACAATGCCACCATAAAGCCGCAATATTAATTTACATTGCTCAAGATTTGCTGAAGCGTAGCAGAATTCTAATGGGAAATTGAAAGTATGTTTATTGGCGCTGGCGTCGTGAAGAATAAAGATGTGTTTTTTTACGAGGAAGCTGACATCAAATAGAAGTTAATACAAACAACTGATGTAAATAAATAAATGGTAAACAGATTGGACGATTAATTGACCCTTTGAAGCTACAAAATAAAATATATTTCATAAAGTGAATGAAATCTTGAGTTCACAGAGAGAAACATGAAATACGTCCTTTTATATTTGCCTTATCTTCTGACAATCAGTCAATACTACATAATATCTGATCAATCATTACAGATATACAATGTTTGACAACAACAACATCCAAGCATTAGGAATATTCCTGTGTCTCCGGGAGGAAAGTTAAAAGGTTACATTAATGGAAATTTAGAACATAATGTTATCGTGACAATTTTCAACTTTGTAATTAGTTGTGAGAGATTTCCTTTAGCAATAACCCCGCCACACGTTGCTGTCATAATTATTTGAAAAAAAAATATGACAATAAACTAAATGATATTACATTTGTTGCTTATTTAGGTGTTTTTATATATTTTTTGTCAAAGCCTTAACTGAGACCTCTAGTATACCCACTGATTATTTCGTCAACTGTGGAATAACAGAATTCCAAACGATAAATATTCGTTCAAAGGAAAATCTATTTATTACATAATTCATTATTGAGTGGGTTAAGGCAGTTGATTTATTCCGACGCCTATTTTATTACGTTTTGTTTACGATAAACAAACGACAACACAACAAAGGAAAGGAAAGAAAAAGAAGTAATTTTCCGCATTAGAATAACAGATTTCTTTATGGATATTAAAAACTGTCAAGTCGGAATGAATTTTTGACGTCTGTAATAGGAAAACTGTCGCCATGCTAATTCGTAAGCCGTCAATTAGAATATATTATTTGTAAAGGAAAAACCTTGTAAAAATAATACCTAACCGTCTTTTTGTATTTACGAGAAAATAAGACATTTTACCCAAAGTCGACTTATCACTCGTTTGTATTTTAAAATTATTTCTTTCGGATGAAATGTGAAAACCGATGACAGAAGAAAGACGTAGGGAAATGGAATTTCTTTTAAAGATGGTGTTTCTCTTAGGCTTATGTAAGGAAAACGAATAATAATTTTATTTATCTTTCAAAAAATATAATTGTATGGAGGTTCACAATACGTGTGTATGTCTTGAGATAACTAATATGTTGGAACATAACGATTATCATGTATCTATATGTCAACTGAAGTATTTTTATTGACCACTGGCACGGTATCTGCAACAAATGATACGCATTTAGAGGTCCAATTAATGACAAAGTTATGACAACGTAGGTCAATAGGTGACTGAAATGACAGATTAAATGGTCTTGCCTATCAATATCGACTATGAAGTTTAAAGCAATGATAATTAATTTCGAATTAAATGAACCTAAAGTGTAAGAAATTAATTTATTTCGTGTCATTGTGATTCGATCATCAGTGATTCACTCAAAACCAGTGATTTAGGTGCACAATGAAATTAATCCTTGGTATTATTATTACAAGAAAATGGAAGTGGATCGGTCACACCCTAAAACGACACGAGGGAAATATCCCGAAGCAAGCATTGGACTGGGAGCCTTCAGGAAGGCGTCGACGGGATCGCCCCAGCACTACTTGGTGACGATCCATGCTTGCAGAGTTGAGGGGAGCGAGCTACAATGATCGGATGTCAAGACCATGGCCCAGGAGTTAGAGGAACCAATAATGATGATTATGGTAACTAATTTAATAAATTTTCGTAAAAGACGTAAAATTTTTGGAGCTGACTGCCGGAAGATAATAAATTCATTCTTTCCACATTATGTACTCGTATTACTTATATTAAAGTATTATCTGCAAAGCATTTAATAAAACATTTGTATGGTAAACTGCTTGTTGATCCTAGTTGAACCATTACCCTACCACTTACCATAGTTGCACATTATTTAGATATATTCTGCAGCAGCAATATGGAATTATAGTTTCATCATAACATGTATGACTTATAATATATGTATTACAGTTTATATTAAACTAAGTATAACAATATAATATTATATTAGAGTATAAATGTAAATTAGACTTTGTCCAATGCAGGAGAATGACTCAACCGCACCGCATTATGACACAAACT
This sequence comes from Ceraclea dissimilis, assembly GCA_963576895.1. Lineage (NCBI taxonomy): Eukaryota > Metazoa > Arthropoda > Insecta > Trichoptera > Leptoceridae > Ceraclea > Ceraclea dissimilis. The sequence goes on from OY756372.1 coordinate 16,991,267, forward strand.
AATATTTTATTTTTGATAATGAGCCAAAAATGTTAAACTAAATATGGATATGAAAAAATAAGACATTACGTACAAACTTCTCCCGGTTGTAATTCTAACATTTTGATTGAATTGTACACAACATACATACACTAATTTGTATAATTGTTAATCGGCAAATAAACACACCAGCACAACATCTAGTTGGTACATTATATATTTACTTACCACTTACCATCGTTACATCTCAAGGGAACTTCTGGTCTAAATTGTATTTTTTATAAACTTAACTGCGCCGCACTATACCTACTTTAATTTTGCTAGGTATCTTTTTTATATATTATCATGTCGCAATCTCGATGTTTTTGAGCGTCGGGACTTGGTGAAAGTCCATTTTAAGGAAAAAAAAGAAAAACTAAATATTCAGATTAAAATCCACAAAAAAAGACTCGCTTTCGCGACTAGTATACAAGGATTTGCACCCTCATCAGCAGGCGATTGTAAATAAAGTAAGCAGGAATACAGAGACAGTGAGTACATTTATATGAATTGAAACAATATATTGGGGGAAGCCCGTAATTAAAAAAATATTGTTGTTTTATACGAAACAGGGAGTTTGAGAGTACAAATAACATTTAGTGACAGGTATACTTTATACATTTAGTGACATACGTATACATACTTTATACATATAGTGACATACTTTATACATTTAGTGACATACATATAGGTATACATTTAGTGACATACGAGTGTCGAGTATAATAATTGATAAATACTAGTACCTTATAAAACTGCGTAAAAACTGTCGAAACAATATGTAATTATGTACCAGTCCATACATTTGTTAGTATTTTGTTACCATTTAAAACATCTTAACCAAAACAATTAGAGGCTTAGAGAAAGTTTTCATTGCACGTTTAGTTATTAACTATTATGTCAATATGTCAAGTATTCACTAGAAACACTGTGTTGTTTTATTTTATGAAAGATACGATAATTGTTTATGCAAAGAAATACTTTATATTGAATTCAGACAATAAGGAAAATTACCAACAAGAAATACTTAGGCATTAATACACAAATTAAAGACAAAAATAAACTATTATAAGACTTGTTGACTCTAGAAAAAATGGTGTTTGTTCGAATTGTTAACCAAAAGTTGCCTCACGATTGTTGTTACAAAACAGACGTGAAATAATCAACCGGACGCAAATTTAAATCATTGATTTTTAAAACACTTTATTCACACAAAATAACGACTTCTGTACAAAATTCTTTTAAAAAAAACCTGGTAAATTAATCAGTGATTCCTTATGAAACGAACGGTGATCAGTTTATTTTTTTACCTTGAATTTAATATCCTGTTAACTTTTTTACAGGTCAATGTATATTGCACAATGCACATGCAGAAAATCGAAATCAAATACTACTCGCGGCCATACACGTCCGAAAGTTCAGTTAACTGAATCGACCGTTCGCAAAAAAGCTTCGATCAAAACCTCTCTCTGAATTCAGCGTTACCCTGATTTTGAATTCAGAAAGAGGTTTTGGTTGGAGCCTTTTTGCAAAGGGTCATTTCAGTTAACTGAACATCAGTGCTGTGTGGGGAGCCTACTACTGCTTATACCTACTACTATCACTGGAATTGAATATATGAAATTCAACTCGAAATTATTACGAAATAAAATGTACGTGGAGATTAGATCCATACATATTGCCAAGATAAACAAAATCGTCCAGAAGAAGATAGGTAAGTAAGTAGGTAGATATTTTTTCTTTGGTTTTTATATCATCACAACAATTAATACAATGCTGAAAAAACGACTGACGATTCACATGAAAAATTTTCGGTACACATTCATGGACCACCGATTCGAGAAAACTGATTTACAAACTAAGTATGTATTGCCCTAAGTATAAATATGTATTATTAATGTTGGTGTAGAGATAATATATAATATATTCCAATGTTCATTTAAGGAATGTCAAAATATATAAAGAAAATAAAGTATATGATTAATTATTTGACATAAAGGCATGTGTCATGGAATATAGTTGATACACCCAACCATCTCAACTTGTTCACTTTCATTTTATTCACAACATCCTTTTTACATTCACTCAACTCTCTAATCATTTCGTTCCTTATTCTATCTCTCAATGTTTTTCCACACATTCTTCTCAACGATCTCATCTCGACCGCATTTATACTTGATTCATCCTTCTTCAGCCATGTCCATGTCTCACTTGCATACATCAGTGTTGGTACCAGGATGGCGTTGTGCACCAACAACTTTGCCTTTGTCGATACGTTGCGACTTTTCATTATTGGCCCAATTGCCCCATTCACCCTGGTACCTGCTAACTTTCTTCTTTCGATGTCACTTTCACACCGACCATCTTTTGTAAACAAGCTTCCCAGATACACATACTCATCGACTTGCTCCAAGCATTCATTACCAACTTTAATCGCACAGTTCGTCCTTATCTCATCTCTTTCAAATACCATTACTTTCGTCTTGTTGACATTCATCCTCATCCCATTTCTTTCGCAGCTACCATGCACACAGGATATAATTTCCTGTAACTCACTTTCGCTTTCAGCCATTAGTACCAAATCGTCCGCAAACATCAACGCACATACCCTCACTCCATTCAGGTCCACACCAACATCCATTTCTTTCAACGGACGCATACAGTTGTCGAAGAACAGATTGAACAACCAAGGAGACATGACACAGCCTTGTTTTACTCCTTTTGTGAGGGTAAACCACCGTGAGAACGCACCGTTCACCCTGACACACGCAGAGCTCTCCGTATTGTCTTAACAGACTTATTATTATTAACAGACTATATAATTATTAACTACATAATTATTAACAGACTCCAATTTAATTAAATACGTACATGGAATATAAACGGCTACTTATTTAATTCGTTCGCTGGTTCCTCCACTACTCGAGATTTATATTAATGAATTGTAATCATCATAGTTTAAAAAAGGTATGGAAAAACAATAACCCGAGATACATTATGGAAGTTTAATAATTGTATTGAATTAATTTCACCAAATATTTAAGATTCTTTAAAATAAATTAGATATTCTTTTATATAAAGTCTGATTGCAATGATCCTCAGCAATGGTGTTGTTGTTGGTGTGAAGACATATAGGTAGTATTTACCTAATTGGTCTCATTGAATGTTTTAGTACATTGTACCATATTTTTATAATGACTATATTAATTTGTTCTTAGTTCTGATAAATTTTAAAAATAGTCACAATTATTGTCATTTGGTATCTTTCTTGAACTCTCAACTCAATATCAAAAATATATTTTATAAATAAATAAAGTTGATAATTAACTAATATAATAATAATGATGACATTCAATATCCAAATATGTATTTTAATATAAAACTAAATAATCAAATAACCTTCGGCTCGTAATGAATCTTGGGTCACTGGAATCATACTGAAGCTAAAAGAAACGCAAAAATTTAATTCTCTTAGTACAACAGCAAGACAAGACCTCACAAGATGGACCCCTAAAATCTTAAGATGGAGACATCGGGAAAATAACAGGCGTCGGAAGACCCCAAAAGAAATGGTCCGACGACATAGCCGCTTTGGGGGGTAATAATTGGCTGCAAGCAGCAATCGACACAAAGAAATGGAAGGGTATGGACGAGGCTTATATCCAGCAGTGGAGTACAGAGGGCTGAAGAAGAAGAAGATTTGGGTTTCTGTACAAAAACTCAAGTACCTGCTTTCCTGCATAATTCACAGTAAGTTAAATGCTTGTGATTCGAACCTGGCATCTCCCACTTGGGAGAAACGCAATCCAATTCGAGGAACGATTCGAAAGTTACCCAGGTTAGTTACACCATAATACACTTCAGTTGCCTGTATGGCACGGTACACCACAAATCACCCAATAAGTTACCTTTATAGAAAAAGAAAGCTTGAGACACGATTGATATAATAGAATAATGATCGTTCATATAAATTCAATAAGCGAAATGTTAACAAGAAGTTTACATAATAATATAATAGTACTTGATATCACAAACAGGTATAAACACTGGACAGTTAACAGTGAACAGCTAACCCCGCGATATTTTAAAGAAGTTGATTATGGCAAGGTGCAGAGTAGTGTTAGTTAGTATGACATTTATATTGTTGTTATTACTTACTGTGGAATGTGCAACGTTTTGTTAATTAGTCTTACTGCCATTGTGTTTTCAATTATATTATTATATCTTACTATACCTCCTCATCCAGCGCTCCCAGTCATGTACGAGTATATTATCTGCTAATAACTAAAGGTATCCTATACAAGATAATGTTAATAAGGACAACCGTCATACACCTGTCTGAATAGGCGGATGTTGAAAGTGAATATATGCTGTAAAAATGATCATTTTGATAGATAAAATTAATAGAAATATTGAATGTAATAAAAATATAATGAACAATAGAGGAAAGGCCACATAAATGTCTTTAGAAGTAGAATAGATTGTGATCGTTAATATTTGAATGGAACGCAGAACCTTCAAAATTGTGCCGAAATATTGTATTAGGAAAAAGGAAAAGTAATTTCTGCACTTTGTAATAATGTAATAATCCAATGAGGTTAGTGTAACTGTTGGGTATACTCGTAGTACACAGGATACTTCATAAGAATTGCACTGCAGCACAAGTAAATAAAATAAAAATAAAATAAAATAGTCTTTATTGTACTGAAAAAAATCATACAATGGGCGGACTTATTGCCAAACTGCCAGCCAACCCATAACAGAGATTAAAATGAGATATACCTAATTATATTAAGTACCGAAAGGGTAGTACTAGCATTTTACAAAACTGCTTTGTGATTGTGATAGCAGGGACTACTTCTAACCTCCCAATTTTCTCGCAAGGAACGTTTAAGGAACGTTAGACGGTTTGTAATACGAAAGCAATAATTTAGACGTATAAAAATGTGATACAACTATGTATGAATATGTACGTACAGCTAAACATAATTAACGATATCCCGTTCTAAATGTAATACCGGTGTTTGTGATAATCGTTTTATAGATAATAATTAATTAACGATACGTCTATCAATATCAGCGACAATGCAATCTACATATAACTAATATATACTATAAGCAACAGTAGGCAGACCCCAAATTATTATATTACTTGAACTGACACACATTTCATATCCAACAATGATGGTGATAAATTCTACATCTAAAAACACTGGGAACATCTAGGTATTATTTAAAATGGTGTTTCTGACAAAAATCATTCCTTGGCAGTAATTATAGCAATCAAGTCTCCGATATTATCAGGGAACATTATCACATCCACACCCCAGTGAGTTACACCAGCGACTGAATCTATCTACAACCAACACACCTTTATTTTTATATCAATTCTAGATAATATTATGTTATGACTAACAGTCTAAATTAGAATTATTGTGTAATCAAGTTGATAAATCTTTGGACTGTGAACGTTTAATACTTTGCAGTTATAATACGCTATGGTAGTAGTAGTGTGCGGTGTAAAATATACCTCAGTTAGATACATTTCGTTCTTTGATCTGGTGAATTCTTAAATATACGTAGTAGGTGAAACATCATAAGCCCTAACAAGGACAAATCTCGAAACAGCAGAACGATCGAGGATGCGCAAGATTTGGGTGTTGGTAAATTATTTTAATGGGAGAGAAGCGAAACATTGTTTAACAGAGGTGATTCTCGTAGACAAGGTAAGAAAGTAAAAATAGAGGTACATAGTGTCTGCAAATGATCACCAGAAAATCGAAACTACAAGAAGTTAGCAATGTGTCTGTGTGCCGTAAGCTAACCACATGTACATACAATCTATGCATACAATGCAGGTAGGTAGGTATAATTCACCCACAGGAATGAACCTGTTTTCTCTCCAGACAGGATTTAAAAAGGAAAAAGACTATTAAGTAATTATTATTAAATGTTAAAAGAATTCCTGGATCCCCACCCACTTGACACATTATCATATTCATACAACGCAACATAAGTACAACACACAATAGCGAATGCTATAGAAGGATCTATTGTCTGCCTACACTTTATGGGCGTGCATCTTAACTTCAAATAGAATGCAATCCTCAGTCAGTACTAACCTACACCTCTCAAGTTATTATATTATCTTTATACCTGCATCCTGCATCCTTTATAAAAATCATTCAATATAGAAACAGAATGGTCAATAATGTTATTGATCAATGATCAATAACGAAGATTCTCTTGGATCGGAAACAATCTTGAATTGTAAATCGTAGGAAATAGGAATGTATACTACATATATCTCTCAATGTGGCTATGGGACAAGTTCGTAATTGAATTATATTTTGAAGACTTCGAAGTTTATTCAAAGACACACGTACATTCGTATCTCCACGCTCGTGTGGCTGTATGTCACACAAGCAAGAGGCTTGGAGAAACCAATACAAGTTATTATCATATTTCTTAGTAAATCATAACCGATATGATAACTACCTGCATAGGAGCCCAGTTCAGAGGCAATTATTCACAAGAACTCCTCAATCTCTACCTACGACCTACAGTTACAAAAACTGCACTAGGGAGTAGGGATGGACCTACCTCTACCTAAAGACTATAACATATTATCTTACTGTCTCACCGCAAAAATCTACCTGCCGTATCGGCGGCATTCACAAAATTATTGGTAGAACTAATTCAACACATTTTTTTTACCCAACCCATTTTTTTTTTCAGATTGTGTAATCTAAACTAAACGAAACAAGTGGCCTTTCTGAGAACAGAACAGAACATTATTTTTTGTGTTGTATTATGCAGAGCAAACACTTGAAACTAAAATAATATAAATTGAACATTCGGTAGGAAGGAATACATTCAGTTCAGCAACAAAATGAATGAAAAAGGGGTTAAAATCTTAGATTATATATGGTTAAAATAAACAAAACAAGTATTGAGTATACGAGATCCAAAACAACAATCACTTTAGGAAATATTTCAAGAGCACATGATCATGAGGTTAAATATTGAATTTAGATCGTCTGTAAAAAATCATAACCACATGAGATATTCCAGATGTGTGAAGAATCACAAAACAAACACAAGGTAGTATGACTAAAGCATACTAAAGACAGACAGCACTTATAGGTTTCAAATAATCGATATTAGTGCAGGTGATTTCATTTACCTTACGTACTAATTTGTTATTATCTATTTTCAGGCTATTTTCATGTTTCAATCAAATCTTTAGAGAAGCACGAATTTATTTTGTAATAAGCGAGCATAATTTTGAAAACTTTATGCATTATTATGCGGCATTGGGATAAGTTCGCCCAAGTGAACAATTTTGTATGATTTATTGTGTGCCTACGATTTTATTATAGTATGTAGGTTCACCGGAAAAAATCATAATCAGATAAACCAACCATCGAATTTCAATTCAGGGAATAAAGACAAACTTTTTTATATAAAAACTAGAAAATCTTGCATTAGAGATTGTTGGATAGATTGTCAGTAGCGTGATTTGAACCATAACATTCCACTTGAAACTCTAAATGGCATCTGATTGAACTTGAATATAATATAATAACAAAAACAGCTTGTTGATAAATTCGTTACCTTCGTACCTTCATGACTTTTTACTGTCAAGCTGTTCATCATCAAATGATTGTCGATGTTGATATTAATACATAACCTATGCAGTTAGCGGTACTAAGGTATAATTGACTGATCATACGCATGCAATAAATATTGAAATAAACCCATTGAATCATACTGTTTATGATTGAATACTTATTCAATGTCAACTACATACTAATAATATAAATTCATAATATTCTTTACTTAGATCTCATCACATGATAAAGAATGAAACTATTAAACTGATCAGCAACCATTAACATAAGTAGGCATATAATATACAATCTTACTCTTATCTAAGTGTGTACAAACGGTACAAAGTGTATGAAGATTTTTATAATTTTATGAAACAGTTACGTAAAGCAGTACCTACGTACAATGTCATGCGAGGCTATGTCTACCTAGAGAAGTAGAGACGACTTATAGTACATACTGAATAATGTTGGCGCCTTCTGACTGAGTGCTGCGTACTTTATACCAAAGGACGGTGAATTAATGTGAAGTGAACTGATTATCAACTATAGAAAACATGACAGATAATAGTAATGAATAAACATAGAAAAAATAACAGAATACCGCACAGCATTATGGAGATGTACTACATAAAATTTTACATTAAAAAGTATTGAGAAACCAAAAGAAGTTGTGGATAGGTAAATAAATTTAATGATGATTGAAGTGAATAATTGACGGGCCTTCAAAGTCCTTACTGATAACAAGGGATGGCCAATAGGGGATTGATTGTATTTACTAAAAACAAGTCAAAACTACTTGAATAGATTTTTAGTAAATTTGTATGTAATCCACCCACACGTAGTAAATCAATGGGCTTAGTGATACATTTATATCGATAAAATAATGACATCGGATGATAAGTAACTTAATTTAAACTAAACGTACTATGTTCTATCAAACAAAAACATTGATTTCCCATTCATTCATTATGCACATGCACAGGTGGAGTATGATGGTGGAGGAGGATGTCTCCTGAGATTGCGGAGAGACCCAGACTGACGAACACCTCCTCGTATGTCGAGACATGCCAGTGAGGTGCGATGCGAGGGACCAGATGATGGTCACTGACAATGCCATTATGGCTGCTAATTTCTGGAGTGGGGTGGCCTAATGGGGAGAAGCTCGGACCCGAAAATGAATTAATGATTTCCCATAATCTGACGAGAGTCGTATAAAATATTTAATATTTGCATGTTGTACAATGTACTATACAGTATACACCCCCATGGAAGACCTTAACCTACTAATTAATTAATTAATATCATGGCGTCTACTACGCAAAAATACTTGGGTAATATATTCCATATAGATTACAGAACAAGGAAGACGAAGTATTATGTAATTTAGTACGGCTATCAAGTAATCAATATAAGTATTAAGTACACTGATACTAAATCAATTAATGCATGACATACTCGTAGATTACACAGGAGAGGTGATATGATAATATAATCAATGATATGCGCTACGATACCTACTGTAGTTCTATACTACAGAGTACACATTACATATTATAGACAATAATTACTATTGACACATCGCACGATATAATTGAATGCATTATTAAACCTAATTAACTCTAATCAATGATAATATTATTACAACCAATGTGCCACACTGCTCTAAAGTGTAGTGCAGTGAGACATGCAGGTACAGATACCATATTATCCTAGCCTAGGCAGTACTAGGCATCACGCAAACACTCAAATAACTGTCTCTTATTGACAGCTTCTTACTATTTTTTGGTACTGTTGGTTTGCCTGGGGGCTCCCTGGGCCCACATCTGAATAAGATTTGCCTAGAAATGTGGGTAAAGAGGTCGCTATTAATGCGCCTGAGTTACCCGGAGATGTGGAGGGCCTCAAGCCCGCGGGATTTTCCTTCGATGGTACTATCAAGATTATACATTAAAATGCCTATTTTGATGACATCACTGACATCTGACATCAAAGTACGGAAAGACGTTGAGTGAGGCAAGCGCCGTACATAACACCTTTCCATAAAAGTGCTACCTTCCTTTTTACTTCGAAAGACTAAATATCTGTTTAAATATACCGTATATACAAGAGAGTTTGAAGAAATACTAGATACAGAAACTACGACCTTTTAGTTAGGTTGTATGGGCGTAACTAGGAATTTATATTAATTAAACCATTGAGAGTTTTATCCAAATGCCCATGATCTGTTTCATTCACCAAACGAAAGGGATAGTGTAAGATAATTACATGTCGACATCGTTTTAGCTTTTCAGAGACAATCTAGAATACTTGTATGTAGTTATTAAGTATAGCGAGACATAGTGACTGATATGAATTGTAATAAAATTCGCCGCATGATTAATTTATTAATCATTATTATCTATAATAATCACACGTCACCCATACGTACTTTGGGAACTCCACGTTGCAATTCATATCAAATATACTGTGTGACTATAAACTGCGGTTAGCACTGCAGGTCAGCTGTACGCGGTACTGTTACACGACCTTCAGGGAATAATAACCAACTTAGATAATTCATATAATAGTAATTGTATAATCGCTCAATGCTTCGGTACTCCATGTTGATATCATAAAGTAATACAGACACCCAATTCGTCCTTCACATTATCAACAGATTACTAAATATGTCGGTTATATTATATTATATTATATTATATTATATTATATTATATTATATTATATTATATTATATTATATTATATTATATTATATTATATTATATTATATTATATTATATTATATTATATTATATTATATTATATTATATTATATTATATTATATTATATTATATTATATTATATTATATTATATTATATTATATTATATTATATTATATTATATTATATTATATTATATTATATCGCCGCTCGTTTTTTACTTTGACTAAAGCGCCACTTAGGTATAAAATGAGTTATATATATCGTTGGAATCGTCTCGGCGAGCTTTATCGAATGGTCCAAGTTCAAGGTCAATTAGACAACTTTTTTGGTCGTTTAGTCAAATAAAAAACCAACTTTTATCTTTCAAAAAATAGGTAAAGCGACGAAAATAACAACTTATAAATCGCGAATGGCGCTTTGTTTTGCCAAAGTTTCACAATTCATGAATGTTTGGTTTATAAGAAAAACAAACTTAACACATAAAACAATGCGAGTGGCGCTTTAGCTTTTTTGACTTATCAAAATTATTTAGACAGATGCACTTTAGTCAAATCGTATAATATTAAATCTAAACATGTCCTTCGTTTAGTCACATTTACATGATACTAAATAATGTTAAGTTGTCGTTTAGACTTTTTGAATTTTGGATATTACTCTTTACATGTCTTTTAAGTAATTTCTACTTAATACTGAATTTAATTGAAATGGCCATTAGTCACATTGGATTGTTACTTTTTAATTTTATGTTATCCGTTAATCGTTCTAACTAATTGTTTATAATTGAATTTGCACTTTAGTATTTTTGCGGTTATAACGATAGCTGATATTTGGTACATCTGTCGTCGTTTAAGACAAAATGTTTAAGACAGAATTATAAGGTTTGAAAATATTATTATCGGTCGTTCAACTAACAACTTCATTGTCAATACACGTGTTGGTTTTGTGTGCGATGGGCGCGAACGTATATACCTATTTAGAATATATTTAAGAAATATTTATAAATAATATATTTAGAAAACTTTTTCTTTCCTTCTTTTATGAAACAGATATGAAGATGAATACTTAGAGTTCCAATACATTGAGCTTCAGCTTTTATTACTCACAAAATTGTATATATAATACAAGAGTTTGTGTGTTAGCCATTTTAACTTGGAAGTGTTTGGAAAACATGGTTGCATTAATCACTTTGAATTATAACGATTTTATTTTCAGTGCTAATTTAGACGTTCTGCTTGATACAGTTTGTCACAAAAAGTTCTATTAGCCATTTTGAATTATTAGAAAAAATATATAAATGACGTGTTAGTCATTTTGATATTTTTGGTGGAAGAGTACAAATGGCATGTTAGTCATTTTGAATTTTCATGATTTTAAGGAAAGTGGTAATTTACTTGTTTTGAATTAATAAATTTCGAATTATACTAAATATCAGGTTAGGCATTAAGGGATTAAGCGCCATCTAACTCACACAAAAGAGACTATATTTATTAACATTATATACTAAAAAATAGAAAAAAAATCCATGAACAAAACCCCCATACAATTTATTTAAATCGGTTCATAAATAAAAAAGGTATCAGGGTTTTTCTGTTTTTTTAAACTTTAAATCGCTCTCCTGAAAAGTTGACCCTGTGTCGCTTTAGTCAAAGTAAAAAGCGAGCGGCGATATTATATTATATTATAAGAGAGTGCGTGCTAAATTAACAATAAACTATTAATATATATTTAGATTAGTGCGTGCAAAATGTGTACCTAAACATCGAGTAGGGAAACGGGAACAAAATATAAAAATATTTGTAATATCAATTCGATGTTCTGTAGAATAAAAAAGGTGAACCATGTCAAAATAATGCATAGGTATGCATGTGGCAAAAAGACGATTTCTTTACCAAATTTGTAGGAATAACCTAAAATGTACTAGAACGAAGTTATCTATAGGCGAAAAATAAATTATAGAACCGATTCTCGAAGGTATTTTCAAAATAACAATGAAAAGAAAACTAAAATATTTCACTACCCTATTAAAGGTACGACAGGATTAGAACTCCCAAATCTTTAGCAGGGAGACCTCTGACTATGTATTGGATTAACTTAAACTCTTGATGACATGGCGACCTGACAATATTTCGATGTCGATGTTGTGTTCTACACCCCTAACAAATTGTACTATAAACAGGGGGAGTACTTTGTAAGCTTTCTCGCCCTAAACACGTAGATAAAATGTTTTAGGAAAATGACCCTTATGACGATATACATAAGGTCGTTTTTCGTGTGCATTTTATTTGCGTGTTTCGGGTGATAAACCATTAGAAAGTTCCAGTACTGGTCATATAATTATCGACCACAATAGATTAATATGGTTCATATTGTAAATGATAATGCAATAAGAATCCAATCAATTTATTCTGTGTAATATTTCTAAAGATACAGCAGACATACTGTGACGTGATAATTTCACTGTACTATTAACATTATTACATGATAACAGTAAGAGTATAATAGAATGAATTGTATCACTGTGTTTGTAACATATAATGTCTTGTGTTACAAATTACAATATTGATTCAATCCGCAAAATTAAAATAATACAAAGACAAGAACCAATACAAGTGTTACCGAAATTCTGATTGTCATTGAATACCGTACATGTTATCCATACAGAAGGTTAAACTCTCGTTTACCAGAAGCCATTATTCGTACTAATACGATTACGTGACTAATAATAAATATCAGCTTTAGGTAATCCATATATTCTGATCTCATTATCATGGGATATAGAGAAATACGGTCTAGAAGACCGCGCAAAACCCTATATTTTAGAAAACAGCTCTCTCACAGGTCAACCGCCCTCCACGCAAAACAAATAACGTATTGCACTGAATCCTTAATGGGCCCTAATTGATTAATAAATATTTGCACCTTGCAGACAGAATGTACGTGTGTGATATATTGGGAACAAAGGACAATTGAAGTTGATCAATACACAATACGGATACAGTGTCTCCATATTGTATACATTGATGATTGCATTGCACCAGGACCAGATACAGGCTGCAGTCAGACACAATGTGAATGTAGATTCAACAATCCTTCCAAACAGTGTCTGCTGTATACTCGTATGTATGGAGATAATTTAGATTGATTAGGAGAGTATTGTAGATTGTATGGTGTATTGTGTAAGCTGGTACTAGAATAGGGCGCTAATTATATTGTTATCAGGAAACAACATGGAACACGACTGCTAATTATACCTACTTGTATATTATATCTACTATACCTACACTGACTAATCAATAAGAGCTTGGAAGGAATCAGCCATGCCGAGCCGAGGTAACCTACAATGTATTACAATATTGATTTTAATATTACGTACGATTACAATAACAAATTACATAATAAAAAATACCGAACACAATTGTACTTAACCTTACAGTAAATATTCCTTAGTTGTTCTTGCGCTTACCTAATCATCTAAGTTCAATTGACTATGAATATTATCGACTTCATATCTTCCACCTTATCAATATTTTAATTGATATTAAATCTTTAAATTAATCCATATTGCTCTGAGAGTGGTGTGGTTCTATTTCATTATTTTACCCAATGTGTCGAAGGTAGATACGAATGATAGAGCGTTTTCTTGTGGTTGTTAGTATTAGAGAATTATTAGCGAAATGGAGACCTAAATCGCAACCTGTCATCCAGTATATTCTGTATAGGTATCGTTAATTTTTACGTGTCCCAAATAACGATCTTTAAAAAAATACTCTAGAAATGAATCACTTGCAAAACTGCTTGACAAGAATCACATAAGTTATGATTGTGGGTAAATTCGCTTAGAATATTTACAATTGAATATAGTTGAAATAAAATGAAATTGATTCGTACAATAATAGAGAGATTTCCCAATAATATGTAGGCATAAATAAAGTACGAAAAATATGTTTTTCTAATATAACTACCAGAATACAAGACTAATATTAACAATCCAGTTCACGTGTACGTGTAGGTAATGTTTAACATTATTTGGTAGTTTATTCTCTAGATGGGTTGAGTACACTGGTGTTACCTTTGTATGTAATACAGTAAGTAATTTGATTTTAATAAACGCATATTACATACTCCATTGTGAAATCATTGAATGCGTGTTAATGTTAATAAGCAAAACACATAGATTGTTTATTTTATAACAACAATGTTGTTTTTCTTTTATATTATTTTGTAAGTGGCTCACGTCTCTGTATCTACTTAAACAATGTTATAACAATTATTATATACGTAATATCAATATCTATGATTTCTATCGAATTATTTTCATTCAATAAACTTGTATCTACATTTAGGTATATTTATAGTTTTCAGATTTCAAGGTTATTACGAAAAAAAAATTAACAGAATGATATTTCATGTCCCATGTACTACACTACATCACATGGCTATTAGTTCGACAAAACGAAGTTATATTGAAAATAAAAAATACAAGATCACTGATAGTTGTTGTAATATAATGAAATGTAATGACGAATCGGCGTAATATGGAAACTAATGTTATTGGACACGCATCTACTAATTCAAGGCTGAAGAAGGTTCAGTTCATATACAATGAGTTAAATGATTTGCTACAGGTACAGGTACACTATTCAATTAAATTATACCTGGCAATGGAGTCCAATGCTGCGTAACATTACGCGATATTACCCCACCAGACGGCGCTAGTGATCGGTTGTCTTATTTAAACCTCGAATTCCCAAACACTACATAACATTTCTTACACATACATTCGTATATTTACATATTTTTACCACCTCGAAACGTTGTACAGTTGAAATGAATCTTGGTAAAACCTGTAATTTTGAAAAAGATCTCTCTTTTTGGTCAGCACTACTGTTTACCATTCTAAAAACATGGCCTACCAAGATAATCGCAACCCCAATTTAAGAGACAACATTTGTAAAGATTGCATTTGACTGTGCTGAGATTAAATGTGAAATACTATTGTAATTTTTTACTGATGCAAATTTAACTGCTTGTTTTGTAAGCCGGAATATAACAACTTGATTAAACTACTAGAGACTATGATTGCAGGTACCTAGAACACTTTCATCTTCTCAGAATTACGCTTCTTATAGGATGACGCCATAGATGACCGGTCCCAGTATTGTTACGGTGTAGATACGCAGTATAATATATATATGACAAGATGGCTCGTAATTCCATGGCGGATTCAATTATCATTATTATCTATCCATTACAAAATAGAATTCAGAAACTCTGTGTACTACTAATCAAATCACTAATGCTATGCCCCAGCCTACATATTATAAACAATTTACCACGTTATAAGCCTAGTAGTGCCTACCTACACTAACTTTAAAAAAAAACTATCATGAATGTCGACATTGAATATACAAATTAAAACGGAATCGTCAAGCTATTTAAACTTTAAACACTACAACCAAAATACAGTGGAAACATGATGCAAGCTAAAAAAAAGTGACAAAAATAAAATGACAGTTGTAGGAGAATTCTTCAGTAAAAAATTAATGCTACATAGAATTTGTTAGCATGCATTCTTTTAATGCCTCTACCACATGCTCGCCGACCCGCAACGTTTTTTGTGTGAATGAGTAAAAAGACTTGCGGACGGGGTGATTCATTGTCTTGGATTGTATACGTAATCGACGGTTAACGTCTTTTTACTCATTCACACAAAAAACGTGGAGGGTCGGCGAGCATGTGGATGAAGCATACCAACAATTTCCAGTAATTGAATGGAGCAAATAGTTTGCGAAATAAATCATGCAATTTTAATTAAATTGATTTCTAGCAGTCAGGTACGGAGATCTCTATTGGATACCTACTGGTAATGAAATAAAATAATAACTGCCTTGTGTATGCAATGCAGGTATTTTATATGCCGTATAACTAGTAGGAGTAATAAAGATGATAATATAATAGTAATTTATGTGAAATTAAGGAATTTCCTCTTCCTGTTTAATTACAAAACCCAACCCAACCCCTCAACTAGTGGATCGTAACAATATTATGACACTCATAGAAGTGTATCATTCGTTTATTGATCATTAAATTAAGCGGTATGAGATTACTCATACATTTCTACTAATTACAATGTTATGTTATGATGATACTACTGGTTGCTCATACAGAGGTAAAATAATAATCTAGTCTTTCACTGATTGATTAGATTGCCTTCTTACCTGATTAAGAGTTAGTTTCATAAATGCTATTTTTCTAAGTCGACATTTTAGATACGTGATAATTATGAAGAGGACAAACTACAATAAATTAAAGAAGTAAGGAAACGTATGGCGTATCACTACATTACTCATTATTTCATATGTAGGTAATAATGATGAATTTAAAATGAAATGCCTTAGGCATGTATGTGTATTGTGGTGTGTGTGTGTATACACAACAGTCAAGTAAAAATACCAAATCAACGATGCGTAATGTAAACATAATGAGTGTGAATGTTTATTACTTTTTTACACGACGTCATGTCTTGTCTTAATGCTTCGACAGGCACCAAGCAAACATTTATATGCTTACATTAAAAAAATCAAAATGGAAAGATGCATTCAGTGTGCTGTATGTTGCTGGTATATAATGAGTACTATATTGCAAACTCAACGGGGATCGGTTCTAATTTCATAAAAATATTAATATTATAGTCCTGGGCCATTACCTATACTGATGACGAAACACGGATTTATAATTCGACAGAAATATCAATGACTATCAACATGATCATACCTAGAGCAAGTCGTTTAGATTTCAAGTAAATTAAGTACCTAACCTAGATTATTACCTATGAATGAAGGTACATCTACCGAGTATCTCATGATGACCATTTTCCGGGTAATCCCTGAAGGTATATAATAGCTAGATGAAACAATACGTTAAATTAGAGTACTAATAGCTTTTTTTCTTAATAATATTAGGATATACTGGTATAGGTATTGAGTATCAAATGGCCAACATAACATAACATAACATTGGTGTGTCATACTGTTAATACACATCGTATGGTATTGTTTACAGAGAATCCACTCCGCATATCCGTGTACTGTTCTGGGAAATAACTAATCGCTAACCATACAAAAAAAAAACAACAATATCTCATTTCACAGGAGGGTTTGGTAGAAAACTATGATACCTATAATACGTACACTACTGGGTATCTGAATATGTTATCTAAGGAAGTAAACACTATATAGATGTATCATCGCAATAAGTACCTACTGTATAAATAAAATGTAACAATAAATTATCGCTGTTACATTTTATTTATAAATTTAACATTCAGGAGCACAAACTCAAGATAAGGATGATTATCGGCTATTACAGGTTCATCGCGTATTTACCCACGAATGTATACGCCTATAAGTACTAACTTATTTATATTTTCGTAATTTATTTTTAAGTAAGATGTAGATATATTTCACATATTTTTCCCAATTCCGTTGAATTTTTGGAGAGAGAGAATGTTTTTGAGGTAATGCGTGCCACAAATGTAAAAAAATAAATTAGCAACCGAAATTGGTCAAAAACAGCTGCAACCAAAACTGGTTTAATTTTCCCTATTATGTGAGAATGGGCCAAGTGAATTGATTATGTGCTTCGTTATCATGCGAAATTAATTCAGCAAATAAATTAATTAATAATTATATTATGTAGGCGTAGTGTTGGAAACTGTTTGGTGTTTAGCATAAATAATCCAAATCAAAAATCTCAAGGGAAATTATTATAACTAGACAGCCTTTTTACCACAAGGAACAAGTTTATTACCAAGTACCTAAAAGTTAGTATTTTATAGAGAGACTCTTAATAGTATGGTGTATGTTGACTTAAGAAATATGTGAATACAAAAATTATCACCACAGTGAGCTAATCATTTGTATCATCAAGTTCAGGAATCAAACCCGGTGCATCCTTTCCAAACGAAAGTCTACGAAGATCATAAACACAATAATATCCTGTAGAATATGAATTCAGGAAGAATTGGGTAACAGTATGTAGGTATTACACACCAGGCTCGAAGCTACCTAAAAACACGATTCCCATCGAGTTACCTTTTGGAAAAAATGATAGGTATAATAGTGTCTAATCTGACGTAATCCAATAAGAAATGTTAGCCCCGGCTTCCCTTCTGCAAAAATCCACCCTTCGTCACTGCTACACACACACACACCTACAGTTTATATTATAGTCACTCATCGAAAACATTATGCCAAAACATTATCCTCGGGTCGAGATGATTAATAAAACCTCCCAATATAGTGAATTAATTAGAATAATAATTACCTACGGACGCTATATGAGTATCTAATCTAATGTAATGAATATATGGTGTTGGCTAAATACATATTAATCGCCGCATTATCTTACTTAAACTAAATCATTATGATTTTACATACACATCTCACCTCACCGTAGATTACGTAAATTGTACTAGGCAGTAGAAGCCTCAGTGCGACTCGCACCAACTAGAGAAATAATGAAAAAAATACGTATCTAACTATCAGTGCTAAATTGCTATTTTATTTTAATTTATTATTATATTTTATTCATTTTTAATTTTTTTATTTTATTCTATGTACTAGTAGATAATATCTACTCGGATCAGTGCGAAATTGATGTTATATTAAGATTTTTAATCTGTATTCATACATCTGGTAGTACTCCTCATAACTCTAAAAACGCTGACGTAAATTTATGTATGCGAAAGAAAAGAATTGTCAACTGCGGTACACTTATTCTCATGTATCCAAAAGGTGTGTTATGATATAGGTACCTGATCAAATCTTTTTCTCACTTACAATATTTATCGTTCTTATATTGAACTAGCTGAGTTACCCGTGCTTCGCAACGGCAAGTTTGACAAACCAACCCGGCATACTTTATAAACTTGAACTGGACAAAATGTGAATTAAGATCTGAATTTCTTTTCCCACGCCCTTTCATACGATGGCATCTCCTAGGAAAAGTTTTTTCTCCAAAAACCGGCGACGTTAGAACACAGTCTATATCAAGGGTGGCCAACCTTTTCAGAAGCCGGGCCAGATTCTGAAAATGAGATTTGCTACCGGGCCGCACAACCAATTTTACAAAACAAAATATATATACAGGTTTGTTTGGTGGGGAGGGGGGGGAGGGCAACAGAAATTAAAATATAGTTATGTATAACGTAAAAAGTGAAATAGCGCCGCAGGCGTTTTTTTTATGAAACTGGGTGGAGAAGGCTCACAACAATATGAAGGTACGTTTTATAATTGGAAAAAATAGCCTAAATAGCGCCGCAGGCGAAATTTTTGAGGGAAAATGGGTATAGTGATGAATTTGATTGTCTTTTTACGTCTTTTCACACGCAGTTTTCATCAGTCACTCGTGTTCTCACACAGGATTTGATATTATGTATTTATTTTCTCAATCCTTCGCGGGCCGCATTTAGACCCACGGCGGGCCGCATGCGGCCCGCGGGCCGCGGGTTGGCCACCCTAGGTCTATATTATCGAAAAGATTATTCTAAATTTTCGCAGCAATCTATCGTAAAATGCGGGAGTTATGCTAACACTTACAAAAATCGATGACGTAGATGATTGCCCGTTTCCATTATGACTTCGGTTGTAACCGACAATTTTTTTAAACAGGGAGGGCTCATGTATTATAGGTAAGTATGATATGTATGGAGGTATTTGCTTGATGTACCGACATATTCATTGAATTGAATCGACAAGCGGCACGGCAGCATACGGTGGCCAGGAAAGCCATTTATGCATATCAATACAACACCAACACAACACCACGCTGAGATTCTAAATTTCATTTTAAAATCATTAACATTCCACTTCTGCCAGGGATGTCACTAATGCTATTCTGCAATCAAAGAGAAATTATTTACAATATTAGTATCGTTTTGCCATCAAAAATACTTTTGATATATAAAACAGAGTTGAATAGGTTAGGTTAGCAAGTAGATAAGAATGAATAACTAGCAATACCTATAGAAATTCTGAAACGAATAATCATAGACATGACATAAGTCACAGCATCAGACCTTATCGGAGATCCACTTCAGTTGGAGACCCGGTCTCCTAACTTATAAGGAAAAAGAAACAAGGGGATGATATTATATGTGTTGTTCAATCAAAATTAAACGTACAAAAAAGTCATAAGATAAAAGCCAACGAGCAAATAGAATTACTTTAAAAAATCCAATACAAATGGAATTTACTAAATTGCTAGCGTTTGTACAACCCTGTTTGCAGCATACAATATTTGTTTGTCTCTCATACATTCTTGTTGGACTTCGGTAGCGTTGATAAGTTTGTTATCACAATCCAGCACTTTGCAAATAATACTATGTACCTAGTATGTATGTGCGATACATTGTGTAGTGTAGTGTGGTGTGTACTTTACTTAGTAATAATACGAGGAGATAACATACCAAGCTACAATATAAAACTACTCACACGGGGTATAAATATAAATAATTCCACACACCATACACCTTATATGGGAATACAAAGTATGAAAAGATTTCATCGGTAGGTTCCTACTCCCATCTGCTACATTACCTGCAAGTCCTTCTATACAATGTTTCCTTGCAGTGTTAAATAAAGTATTACTACAATCTTTTGATCGAAGCGCGACGTATTGCGGAAGCAGTTACAATCTCATAAGACACGAAGGCGAATTAGTTTAACTTAACTATACTTAATATATTATAAGCAGATCCATCTATCACATTATTTTATACCACAAAGTATACGTGGAGAACTCTGGAAGTGAACATTCCCCTACAAAATATAATGTGGTCTTAAAAACCTGCTTCAAAATTATGGGTACAAATATCCACAAAAACATATACAAGAACGCATCGTAAATTCTTTCAAATAAAAAAAAATCCTTTGGCAGGCCGCAGGCATAGGTAGATTTCATGTGATTTATTTATTTTATTAATTTTAAGAGTACATCTGTACATCCATATAATAAAAGCAATCACAATATCATCAGCAAATAAACCAGCGAAGTGATGAAGTAGTATGGATGTAGTTTATTCTTTGATGATTTTCGAAGTACCTAATCCAATAATCAAATTATTTTAATTCCACTCATAATATCGATTGGTACCGGTACCTAAGCACTAGAAATTTGAAAAAAAGATGTGAGTTCTACTCGTATCGTGAAGCACTTTTCTAAGACAACAAACACGCTGGTATCTATGCGGTAACTACTTAACTAGATCTTTCGATCGACCAGTGTCGTCCAAGGAATTGAGCTAGACAAAATCTGTAAATTGATCTGTATTCCTTATTTAATGCCCTTTCATACGATACCAGACACGGACCCTCACAATCATTGGATCCCCTCAGAATGATTGTTTTTGTATTTAAAGCCTTAAAAAGTGAACCTTCCTCTTAATGGATTTAACCCATTCTCATATCAGTTCATCTACCACTTACCAAAAATCTACCACCCAAGTTTCACGTTTCTGCGACGCATAGTTTGGCCGCACAAGAAAAGGGACATATATATGGCTTATATATATAAACTTTTAAACCAAGGGTGGCCAACCTTTTCAGCAGCCGGGCCAGATTCTAAGAATGGTATTGCCTACCGGGCCGCACAACCATTTTTTTAATTTGACAAAACATAAAAATTAAATATGTAGATTTATTTCGCGGGGGGGGGGGTAGGGAGGGGGCAACGGAAATGAAAATATTGTTATAGCCTAAAAAGAGAAATAGCGCCGCAGGCGGTTTTTTTTAAACTGGGTGGAGAACGCACCAAACAAAATGGGTGGGAAACGTTTTCTAATTGAAAAGGCAAGCTCAAATAGCGCCGCAGGCGAAATTTTTAGGGGAAAATGGGTGAAGTGGTGAATCTGATTATCTTTCTTCGTGTTCTAACTCGGAATTTGATATTATCTTTTTATTTTCTCACTGCTCCTCGGGCCGCATGTAGACCCCCGGCGGGCCGCATGCGGCCCGCGGGTTGGCCACCCTAGTTTTAAACCAAGGTCGGATTCGGGTTCTCCTGGTCCTAATTAGTGATCCTGAGTAGAAATTTTTCAATTCTGCGACATCACGGGAGAAACGAATAGGTAGAATTCCTTTTGGATATAAACTATGGTAAAAATGTTTGGTACACTGTTAGAACTGCTACATTGCTTTGCTACTAACCTAGTATTAAATTTGAAAGGCAGTCAAGTCAAGTGTGTTCAGGTTCAGACGGAAAGACAAGTAAACTTGAGAAGTTGACTACATAATCTCTAAATCTGTCAATAGACCATAATAACTTAAAATATTGACACAGGAAATTCGCTATAAAGGTAGAGTGAGTACACAGTAGTGAATGTTTAGGAGGTAGTCGTGTCTAAACTAAACTTCCACACCACCACAAACCTTTACCCTAAATGAAGCGGCACTGAGTTACACAACTTAGTGAATGACTGGTGCAAGTTTCTATACTACACTTGGCTCATTTCATAAACCTGGATAGTTTAATAATTAGTACTTCAGGTAGGTAGGTACTCTCTGTGTTTCACAAGCAATTGAGCGTTCAGGACCGCACCAAACACTTTCTGTACAAACACGTTTTAGTCATTCGGTAAAATTATAAAAGCATTTCTATATCTATGAGAATGACTAACTGTGTTGTAACAAATACACAAAATTTACACTTAAAGACACTTTCGTGCTTTGATTATATCTTCCATGTAGAATAAAATGACTGGTAATTCCTAAAATAAAATGTATGAACTCACGATGAGATATAATTTATGATAATGATTGGTTAGGTTGTCTGCGAGTTCTTCACTCTCAACTTATTCAACATCTAATATTATACATACCTACGTAGTATATTCTACAACCAGTTGGTTTTATTCCTAATTATGTAAGACTAAAGAAATATGTTGTGTGCACCTATGTACATAGATATATGAAAAGTAATTAATACGACCTTGACGATCAATCATTAGCATTTTCTGTAAGGCACTTCATCAATATTGTATTGGAAATCAAATAATATGGGGAAAAAGTAATATATCTCAAAAACATCAAATATTACAGAATCTCACAAAGTCAAACTATATTAAAGTTTGAGTTTTGGCGTATAAATGGCTAGTGGATGTTAAATAATCACTATGTATAAAATAAATGTAAATTCAGTACACAACTTCGTAAGGCTGGTTATTCAATAAGTTACAACGAAATTGCAAATATAGGTATGTAAACTTTTATATACGAATTTATATCTGTTTTAAGAATTCTACTAACATTTGTAAATTGTGGTTAATAAATAATACTCTTTGAATATCCTAATTCGGTCCCCATTTATACATTTGATTTGTAGTTTGTACCACCACTCACCAGCCACCTACAAGTCAACAATCTTGGAGGCGTTTCAATAGGAAGAGGACAGAGTGATGGGACCATTGGAGAGATGGATGAAGGAAGGCATCGAGCGTGAAGGGAAGAGGAGAGCGTACCCTTGTCAATCTACTTGAAACCCTCGTCCAAAGAACAAACTTAAGAGCTTACCAAACCAAATCAAATATATGCGAGTCGGAAAATCGGCCCAATGAAAATGGCGAGTAGGCACTTGGTTGTTTGTGTTTCGTGAAGCGTCTTAAACAAATAGGTACCTACCTACAATACTGTTATACTTCTATATAGTATTTTGAAACAATATGTGTGTGTACTTTATATCTTGTGGTGGATGACTCCTGACAGCATCAGATGTTCTAACGACGAATCCAAATAGTTCCAATACAAACAACCAAACACCAAATCATAATAATAATTACAATACCTAAGTATGTAATTAGCCTAAGCTATCAGCTTATATTGTAAGCAACTTAACGCACATTTACTTTGTTAAATCTCATCCTAGCTAATCGATCATCTGATGAATTTCACATATTGCAATGTGTAGGGCGGCCTCTGCCCAGTGCCCACTCCACGTCAATAATGTAATGAAATCACGTGCTAAATCCAGGTAGGAAATCCGGTTCTACTAAGTTGTTCCCAACGCACAGCAATACTAATAATATAATATATAATGAAAGAAACAATTTTACATACCCGATGTTTGTGTCCTTGATGTGGTGTCATATTATATACTAACAATATACGGGACATGTCATGCTGTCTGTAGATACTTACCAATAAATGTTCAAGACTTCGTCTCTACAGGAGCTGCATTCTGTTTCTGTTTATTTAATCAAATACAGACAATAAGAGCAATCAAACATAAGAACAAGTCACAAATTGAATATCTATCTGGAGTAGTTGGTAGTTTTTCTTAATTCGTCTATTCACTAAACAAACCACCAGAGCTAGTGATGTGATGTGATGATAAACAAACAGACATACTCGTAGTACATAACAACTTGCACGAATATAATTTTGTAAGTTTATACAAACAGTTTCAGAAGTTATAGCTGATGGTCAAATAATCACTATACAAACTAATGAAGTAAATTTGTTTGGGATTTCTATACAAGTTAAATAATATTACATATCTTACAAAGTTTTCCTTTTGATCAACCCCCGATACATTTAGTTGAGGGAACTGACTTCTGACTTGTTGGAGGCACGTAGAGATGTCCGTTGAATGGCGAGCGAAAATTATCCGAGATGTTTCGTTGGGAAACTTTGCAACTTCTTTGTGAGAAGTTTCATTCAGAATTATTTAGCGATAAATCTAGAAAGTTGTCAACTGAATCTTTAGTGACTTTAGTAGGCAAAACCTCTCCAGTGTCAATATATCAAACTCTTTACTTTAATTAAACTAAATACGCCAAGACAGGTAGATAGTGGGTCATTAATTTCTCTCAGAATCATGACGAATTTATTCGTAAATAAAAAGTAGATATAAAGATTGTAAATGTCTTATATTAATACAACATTCCATCTATAAGATATTAATAACTGCGATTGAAAGACGTGTGTGTGTACTGTGTACCATAATCCACTCCACACTTAGGTAATATTAAATAGTGAAGAAGTTAAACAATTCCCTCTACCAATAATATTATTAACAATGCGCTTTCAATGTTGTGTTTACTGTAGGAGTTATAGATAGGTAGGTACTGGGTAGTATGCAGTATGTGCAGTGCACGTGAATTTCTTCACAAATAATCGAGTCTCGATACAAAATCGTGCAAGGGTTGAGCTCAAGTATAGCTGCAGTGGTAAACACCGGTGCTTCTGTGAATATGGGGGCGTTACAAGGGTCCACCTCCACCCACACCCGGAGGCGGCATAGTTCCCTGGGGAGATCCTGTACACAGTGCAATGCATTGCGCATGGGAGGTATAAGGCACTGCACTGGAGAGCAATGCAAATCCTTTCAATTCAGAGACATGCTTGTAATAGCGTTTGAGAATAAATTTATTTAAATTTCAAAATGGCGACACTGATGTATGCGTCTCTCTCTCTCTCTATTTCAATGTATGTTTAAGTTCACAATGCGGACTTTTAAATTTATTTATTTCCCATTTGAATAGAAAGAGGAATTATGTAATTTGAGTTGAGATAGATTCTATTCAAATTCTCTGAGAGAGACTGAAGAATGTTTTACAAAACAGATACGAGGGAAAGGCAAATAATGCGCGCGCTAATATTCTTTACTGCACTAAACAAATAACCTATTAGAGATATAATACAACGCTATTTATAATACAAGACTGCAGAGTTAAAAAACACTCTACCAACTGAAAAACACAAAAGATTTTAGCTGAATTGAAAATGACGCATATTTTGATGAAATGAATTACAGTCACTCATCACACCACTAGACAACGTGTCACAAGCAGATAACCTGGAATATAAAATACAAAGTATAGGTAAAGTGACTAGTGGAAGTTTGTAGCGCACTGGGCAGTTAATAAAACATCAGGCAGTGACAAATAACTGACAGAACACAAAACACACAAAAGGTAAAACACCGCTTTATGCTCTCTACCCAATATCCCACATGAATATTTTAGTTCGTTTGTTTATATCACCACTTCCCATTTAATATCATTTCTCTCATGGGTTTCCATGGATACAATTTTTTTTCCATAGAATTACTACTAATCCAGCGTACAACATATTTGAAACAGAGAGTACTTTGTGTCCAATTTCCAGTTAATTCATTCCGGGGTAATCTTTTATATGAAATGGTTTTGTGCATTCATTTATTGAGTGCATTTAGTAAACATTCTCAAAATACACTTAGGATATAAAAAGTTTAATAATTTGTAGTCTTGAATGAGATATTTCTTTAGACAAAACATCAAAATTCAAGGTTTTTCAAGAAAATCTCCACCATTAGTTGTGTTAGTCCAAATGTCACTTTTTAAAATGATAAGTTGTTTTTAAACTAATGAGAGGTGGTATTATCATTATTTGCAATGTAAAAGGTAAAATAGGCTTTTAATTACGTTTTGTAAATGAAATTTTGCCATTTGCCAAATTAAAATTTACGACAAGAGCAAAATATTCATATTGTCCTTTTGTCATACCAATATTTCATATATTTTCTCTGTTGCACAGATGTCATATTCTCTAGATGGGTGCAGTATTTTTTCTCTATCTGACATAGATTACATTGCTTCCGAATATTTGTTAATCGATGTTCTAAGATTATTAAAATCTTATGCAAAGTTGCTACACCACAAAAAATTGCCATACCACAAAAAATAAATATATTGTAAGTAGGTAGGTACCTGCTTTAAAGTGAAATAATCCTACATTTACTTACTTAAGTAAGTACTTAAATATTTTAGTTCGTACCAATGTTTCTAACATTTTCACCATATCCTTTATAGACTCTAAACCGTTCATCCGATTGAGATGAAACTTTGGGAAATTGTTGTGCTTGCCCCAAGGAGTGTTCTAATGGAGGTAGGGGATACAAGGAGGGGGGCACAAAGGGGGGGCAAGAAAAAAAACTTTTTTTTTCAAATATATATAGCTTTTAGTGTCGAAAAGATGAATGGTAACCCTCCTGACATCCGGAGGAATAAGGAGGGGGGGGGGATTGGGGGGCTGGGGGGGTCGGAATGAAAAAAGTGATATTAGTGTCGAATCCATAGTTTTCCGCCTCAATAAGATGAATAGTAACCCTCCCGACATCCGCAGGAATAAGGGGGGGCTAGGGGGGGGGGGGGTCTGAATGAAAAAAGTGATATTAGTGTCGAATCCATAGTTTTTCATCTCAATAAGATGAATAGTCACCCTCCCGACATCCGCAGGAATAAGGGGAGGGAGTTAAGGGGGCTAGGGGGGTCGGAATGAAAAAAAGTGATATTAGTGTCGAATCCATAGTTTTCCACCTCAATAAGATGAATAGTCACCCTCCCGACATCCGCAGGAATAAGGGGAGGGAGTTAGGGGGCTAGGGGGGGTCGGAATTAAAAAAGTGATATTGGTGTCGAATCCATAGTTTTCCACCTCAATAAGATAAATAGTCACCCTCCCGACATCCGCAGGAATAAGGGGAGGGAGTTAGGGGGCTAGGGGGGGTCGGAATTAAAAAAGTGATATTGGTGTCGAATCCATAGTTTTCCACCTCAATAAGATGAATAGTCACCCTCCCGACATCCGCAGGAATAAGGGGAGGGAGTTAGGGGGCTAGGGGGGGTCGGAATTAAAAAAGTGATATTGGTGTCGAATCCATAGTTTTCCGATGAATAGTCACCCTCCCGACATCCGCAGGAATAAGGGGAGGGAGTTAGGGGGCTGGGGGGGGTCAAATTGAAAAAAAAAATTATGCAGACCCCCCAAAACTGTTGTGAGTTTTAGTGGCTCTGCAGTACTTTAACTAAACATGATGGTACCACTGATTTTGGGTTCCACTGCCGACCTACTTCACCATCCATACACAAATTTTGCCGTTGCGAAGCACGGGTAATACAGCTAGTATAGAATAATAGTATCTACCTCGTATTACGAGTACATAACGCTATTGTAGCAATCTAATACACGCGTATGATAATCGGAAAATCGGAAAGTCGGAATGGACATATCAAAAAACTTTGTCAGTGTAATTTGATTGACTGTTATTTCAACGCTTGCCAACTATGTCGTGTACGTTATAGAGAAAAGTGAGCTAAAAAGAAAGATTCGTTGCTCTCAGAAAGTTATTGTTTAATTACATACAGTTGATATCTTAGTATACCAGTCCTCCCACATAAAGTGCAAAGCAAAAACATGAAATGTCACGAAACTAAAACCGCAACCGCACTATGACAATTACTAATATTACTACTACAGTCCTATATACTGTAAGTATGTGGTTGACACTTCTAAAAAGTTTCACAGTAAAGTATTTGGCACGTTTTCGCAACAGTTAATAAAGTAAAAATGTACAAATAATACGCACTGATATTCTGTGAATGAAACTGCCAAC
Organism: Ceraclea dissimilis; assembly: GCA_963576895.1. NCBI lineage: Eukaryota > Metazoa > Arthropoda > Insecta > Trichoptera > Leptoceridae > Ceraclea > Ceraclea dissimilis. The sequence continues at coordinate 17,020,030 of OY756372.1, forward strand.
AAATTAACTGTAATTTTTGTCAGAGTATATTCGTATGTTAAAAACTAGTCGCTTTGATCTAGTAACTATTCACTATTCGCGTAGATATTTCCTTTTGCAATGATTTGTGTATCGATCTGCGAAGTTAGAATAATAATTAATATCTTACTGAAGCTTTATAGTATAAATGCTTTAGCTGAAGGCAATTTAGTATAGAGAACCTCAGTATTATTATTATTAGACACGACTGTACGTACGTGAAAATTGAAATGTCAAAACCAAAATACACACACTACATAATTATTTATCATATTTTATGTGCATACTTCTTTTATATAATCGAAGATTGGGGCACGGTTAGAATATACGAAAAAATGACTGCAGAGAACATTGGTGAGGTGATTGTAGGGAGGGGTTCGGTGCAGTGCGTACTTAACATGTAGATTGTAGGTATTGTACTTTGTAATGTAGGTACAGGTTGTTGTATCCATTATAACAATGACAACACATATGTAACTATGACAACGGATCAACAATGTTAGATTTTCTATTGTCATTCTATTTTAGCCATCTTATTACAATGGTTGTTCAATACTGTATTCTATATTATTAATTACATTCTATTTGTCTAATATAATAATGGTATTTCCTTCAATCCATCCTAATTAGGATATAACAATTGGCGACGAGGATTAAAAAAGAAGTGATAGAAAAAAAGTGTACAAATAATAGTGAAAATGTCAAAAGACGAGAAAAACAAAAGTGAACAAATAATGGTGAAAATGTCAAAAGACGAGGTTATCGCTAAATTAACGGAAAATATTAATTCGCTAATTTCGGTTGTCAATGCACAAAATTTGCAAAATTTGGACTTTGAATCTTTTAACGAACAGCAGGAGTCATTTTCAACTTATAAACTACGGATTGAAAATTTTTTTCAATTACGAGGAATAGCGAACAATCAAGAAACATGTGGAAGAGTATTATTGAACTCGATAGGAAGTAAGAATTTTCAGCTTTTGGCTTCATTGACGGCTCCTGATTCACCTAACTCGAAAAATTACAAAGAGATAATCGAATTACTGGAAGATCACCTGTGTCCTAGACCTAACATCTTAGTAGAACAACATAGATTTTTATCGACTTTTCAACAAGAGAATGAAAATGTGTCTCAGTACGCGGCAAAATTACGTACGTTTACAAACACGTGCGAGTTTAAATGTACAAACAGCAAGTGCGGTTCATCAAACGCAGATATATTTCTAAGAGCACAATTCATTAGAGGTATGAGAGATAGTTCTATAAGAGAAAAATTATTACAGATTTCATTCAAAGAACTCAATTTCCGTCAAGTGTTAGAAAAGGCGGTCATCCTGGAGACATCAAAAATAGATAACAGAGAGCTGACAGGCAGTTTCCACAGTTCGTCAATCGAAAGTGTCAATTTAATCAACAAGAAGGAAAAATCACGTCAATATTCAAACCCTTCAAGCACAGTACGGGGAAAAACACAACGTAAGAGAGTGGATTTTGTACAACTAGGCATTGCACACCTGTGTATCCGCTGCGGTACAAATAATCATAAAACTGCAGACTGTTTCATTGACCCGGACAATCTTAAATGCAAAGAATGTAAAAAAACTGGGCATGTAAGCAAGGTATGCATATTTACTCTAAAACAGAAAAATAAAAATATTTATAATACAGAAATAGATTCAACAGAGACAGAAAATATCAACAAAATAATTGATATTTATGATTTAAACAAGTTGTCAAAAGGCACAGACAAATTCTACGCAACAGTGAAGATTGGTAACATACCTCAAACCTTTGAAGTTGACTCAGGAGCAGGAATAACAATCCTCCCTAAATCGTGTTTTGACAAATTACACATGCAAAACCAAGTGGAACCAACCGATATTAAACTACGGTCATATACACAAGAAATATTCAAACCAATTGGTAAGGCAAAAGTTCCGATTAAATATAAAGATATTGAAATAACAGAAGAATTGTATATTATAGAGGAAGATCTGTCTCCACTAATGGGACGTACATGGATCAGACGCCTCAAAATAAATCTAGAAGAATTGGACCAAGAGGTAAACAAGGAAACAATACATCCTGTATATAGGGTCGATACAAAACAAAAGGACTTGCAAGAAATTTTTTCTAAGTATGCTAACATATTGAAAGAGGAAGTGGGATGTGTCCCAAACATTACTTGCAGCTTAAAACTAAAAGAAGGAGCGCGTCCAGTGTACCTCAAACCAAGAGAAATGCCCTTTGCACTGAGAGAAAAAGTTAAAAAAGAGTTAGACAGTTGGGAACGCCAAGGCATCATTTCTAAAACAGATTCTTCAGATTGGGGATCACCTCTGGTAATTGTTCCAAAGCCAGATGGAGAAATAAGAATATGTGCAGACTATAAAGCTACTTTAAATTATCAATTGGAAGATGCACGTGAACCAATACCAAATATTGAAGAAATCCTTAACAACATTTATGGAGCAAAACATTTCTGTAAATTGGATTTACATAAAGCGTATTTACATATTAAAATGGATGATAACAGTAAGACCTTGCAAACAATTTCTACACATTGGGGCACATATTTAGTTAATAGATTGGCCTTCGGAATCAAAACAGCTCCAAGAGATTTTCATAAAATAATATACAAAATATTAAAAGATTTGGAAGGAATCATAATTTATTTTGATGACATATTAATATACGGAACTACACATGAAGAATGTAAAAACAATCTTATGATGTGTCTAGAAAGACTTCAACAAAATGATTTACACTTAAATTTAAAGAAATGTAAATTTTTTCAAAGCAGTGTCGAATATCTTGGATTTGTTTTAACAGAAAATGGAATCCAGAAATCGCCAGAGAAAATTGAAGCAATTTTAAACGCTGCTGAACCTCAAAATGTGGAAGATGTCAAACGATTTTTAGGGATTGTAGCATATTACTCCAAATTCATACCGAATGTTTCAACAATTACACAACCAATTCGACAACTCCTGAAGAAAAACGCAAAATTCTACTGGTCAGACGAATGCAAGAAAGCATTCCATTCTATAAAGAAAGAAATTGTTAGTGATAGAGTTCTAACACCATTTAATCATAAGCTTCCAATAACCATTGCATGTGATGCTAGTCCATATGGAATTGGAGGAGTTCTGTCACACATAGTTGACGGTCAAGAAAAGCCAGTCGCTTTTATTTCTAGATCATTATCATCAGCTGAACAAAATTATGCTCAATTAGATAGAGAAGCTTTATCAATTTATTGGACTATAAAAAAATTCTTCATTTATCTCTATGGAAGACAATTCAAACTTCTAACAGATAACAAACCACTATCAAGAATATTCCAACACAATTCATGTCTTCCAGCTATGACATCAGCTCGTCTACTACGATATGCAATTTTTTTGAGAGGGTTCGATTACAAAATCGAACACCGGAAAGCAGAAATGCACAATAATGTAGATTTTTTGTCGCGAGCTCCTTTACAATCTAACACAGAAAATGATTCGATAGATTCTTACTACATTCAGACTATTAACAATATTTCAGATGAAATCGTCACCAGCGAAAGAATAGCAGAAGAAACAAAGAACGATGAAATATTGTCAATCCTTCAGAGAGATTTACAAGAAGGAAGGAAAAACGATCCTGAGTTTACTGTTCAACAAGGAGTCATATTTAAAGGACATAGAGTATTAATACCAAAAACATTACAACAACACATCCTAATGGAATTGCATAGAACACATTTGGGTATTACTAAAATGAAACAGTTAGCACGACAATACTGCTACTGGGCAGGTATAGACAGAGACATCGAATCTCTATCAAAATCCTGTAAACAATGTATGGAAATTAAGACAAATCCAATTAAAGAAAAGTTACATCATTGGATGGAGCCAACCGAAAACTTCCAGAGAGTACATATGGATTACGCAGGATTATTCCAGAAACACCATTTCTTCATATTAGTAGATACTAAGTCAAAATGGCCAGAAGTATTCTCCCAAAAGAGTGCACCAACTTCTATGTCTACCATCAACATATTGAAAAATATATTTAGCCGACATGGTTTTCCGGAAGTCTTAGTTTCAGACAATGCCACTATCTTCAAAAGTCAGGAGTTCCAACAATTTTGCAATGGATGCAATATTCTACAAAAATTTACAGCACCAGGACACCCAGCAACAAATGGATTGGCAGAACGTCATGTACAAACCTTCAAAAAAAAATTAGAAACATTGGAGGATGATACCCGACCAATTCCAATAAAGCTCCAAGAAATACTCATGAGGTTCAGAGCCACTCCATTAAGTTGTGGAAAATCGCCGGCAGAACTATACTTGGGGAGAAAACTCAGAATAGAATTGGATTTTATACGTCCATATAACCCAGATACAAATGTCAATCTTCATCCACCAAAAAGACAATTAAGTGTGGGAGATAGGGTTCAAGCTAGAGTGTATGCTCAAAAACAAAAATGGAAAATGGGCACCATTAAAACGGTTCTAGGAAGACTTCATTATGTGGTAGAGTTGGATGAAGGATATTGCTTGAAGCGACGTAAAGACCAACTGCGTCTTTCTGAAGTAACAAAACATCAAGACAAAAATATTGATTAAGAGGTTGACAACAAATCGATATCTCGTCATTAGTAAAAATTAAGTGTGGGAGATTGTTGTATCCATTATAACAATGACAACACATATGTAACTATGACAACGGATCAACAATGTTAGATTTTCTATTGTCATTCTATTTTAGCCATCTTATTACAATGGTTGTTCAATACTGTATTCTATATTATTAATTACATTCTATTTGTCTAATATAATAATGGTATTTCCTTCAATCCATCCTAATTAGGATATAACATATACATGTAACTAGTTACCTCTACCTCTACGTATAATGTATGTATTATTATGTGGGTAGTGTTATTGTATAACAACATGAGCTCCCGCCACGAACACTAATTTTATTCAGTGTTTATTATAATGAGTTGTAATTTATTCATATTCGTATTAATTACACGTAACTTACTTCCAGCCATTATTACCACGTGGAGTTTTTCACGTAATAAAGACGAATGGCTAAATCGATAAAAGAAAAATAAAATGATATACTTTACAGTAGAGACATTCACTATGAATTCTAATTCTGTTCGCAACATTTTTTTGGTATGTGTATTGATTTATGTCAAGAGTTATATTATTTCTTCCCAATTAGGAAAATTCTCTATTCATCCTATTGAAAGCTTTCTCGAATATCAACATTTTTCAATGAATACATATTCCGTTTAGAGTAAATGGCGGTAGTAAAATATTGGATACTTTGCACATTAGTGTGAAAAAATTATACCAAATTATATTCAGTAAATACACCCCAATAAACATAAGAATTAAATTTTCATTATATAACAGAATATAAATCACATTCGTGTATTGAAATAAGTTTTTTTTTTCAACAGAACAGAAGTGTAGAAAAACATTATTTGCTAGGTACGAGTAGATAGGAACTCACCAACATTGGTTACTGGTGCAATCATAGATAGGGGAACATATGATTTATCAGTGCATTGTGAATATTATGCCCCAGTCCCAGTTCAATATGTAGCAGAAGCATTGTACTGTAGAGCTGTACATTGCATATAACTGCATTATCTCTGCCATGGGGCGTTGAAATATTATTACCACAAGAGTAAAAAATATATCCCAGATATTATTTTATTCCCCTCACCAGGGAGAGTCGGGAGGGAAGGGATTGGTTATTCTTACAATACCTACGCGACCCATACACTCTGCAGATGGGATGGGAACTAACCGAGATAGTTTCACGTAGTATAATACATACGGTTGAGTTACTCCATATTCTGGTTAGTTCAGTATTCTCTTATTGCTTCATTATATTTTAGTAGACATAAGGTACAAGTATATCTATACATTAATTAAGTAAACCAAGCTATTGACCTAATTCAAATTCAACGACAAGAATTAGTTTACTACTTCCACGCGATATCATTTCATTTAGCTAAACTAGAAAAATAAACTCATTCACTGGAGTCAATAATAAAAAACCTGAACAGCATAAATATGTAGGTACCTACTTACATCTGTATTTCTAATCTAAATGATTCATAAGCATAACACATGAAATCACATTCTTTGTATAGTAAATGCTAAGTATAGGTAATATCTTCGTCACAAAAATTTGTTGTAGGTTACATAAGATTGAGTTGTGTGGTGAAAAATTATTCCCACAAGAAAAAAAAAGTATAATTCGATAATACGTACGAGCATCTACTATATGAGAGTTGGGTATTGATGTTATATTGAAATACTTCCCCACATATTACTCGGATAAAGGATACAACACACAATAAACATTCCCCACTTACACTGCGCATAAAATGCAGCAAGAACCGCCGACATAAACATATTATTAGTGTGTGTCTGTGTATCTTAAATATTTCACTTCTCAAAGCACAATAATACCATCGCACGCAATTCATTGACAGTGAACAAATTTAGGGAACATAATTTCAATATTGAATAATATTTCGGTAGGGTGAGAAATACAAAATATCATACAATAGGAGGGATAAAACACATTCTCTTGGTTGATTGACAATAGCAAACGTATGATTATAATATCGAGGGTAATATAAATAAACGTAAATATTATATTGATAAAAACCCTATACAAGTTACAAGTGGAGGCATTCGTATTACGACAAAACATCTCAGATTCTATACTTCTTTATATGAATATTTCGTGGTAATAAGACGACAAACGAAGTTCTTTAAGTTTTCTTAAATGAGTCAAAACAATCTTGAACCAGAACCGACTAAATTTTCATACAACCTACTGTTCTTTGATAAGCACATAGATTCTACAAGAAATAATCAATTGTTGGAATTTTAACTAATTTATAGGTTATTATAAATATCAATCAATTACCCATACATTATGATAATAAAATCATATTAGGTATATGAAGTAAGCCTGTGAAGATAATGTTAATCTTAATATTCATCCTAAGTAGTTAGTCATCTTTATGTAAGTAATTTGCGTCAATAAACACCAATATCCATCATGATTCTCTAACAGTTTAATATTGATAGGTAAAAGTTGGGATTCAGCCAACATTATGAAAAAATCACTACTAATAATAATGGCACTTATCCTATCAGTATAAAGGATGTCGGGCGGGAAGATGGAGGAAACAAACAAAATCAACATACTTATTATAAGACAGAAGACAATTCAATTAAAATTGGAAAAACGAATGTCGATTTACCAACGGAGGAGATTGTGAAGTTTTAACGAGATATAAAACTTTAACGTCCTGGGCATTTGTTTTAATGAAATAAGTTTTCTAATCTTCAAACTGTGTATGAGAATGTATGTGTACATGATATCGCCATAATCAAACTATTTTAGAGACATTATGTATGTTGACATGACATGGAACACGAAACACAATACATGTATGTAATTAGCTTAAATTATAATTATAAATACTAGTTTCACTTATTGAAAATCCCGAGATAATGTAATTCATATTCAGGGACGCAAATAAATACATTCTATAATCTAATGAAATACAAGACGAGAAGATCAATAATTATCAGTCATAAATACTGAAAACAATTAGCTGTAATTATTGGTAATAAAATAACAAATAATGTTTCACAATAAACAAGGACCGTACCATCAGTGTTATGTAATAGAATGCGAGTGCACTTACCTTCATATCCCGCACTCCACGACCAGAGGGACACCATCGCCAGCAGCCAGTGGAAGAGGAGGCCTTCTATCCTCCAGTAGAGCTCAGGCAGGTAGCAGCGGATGGGTCGCACTATCATCATCCACACCACGTAGGTAGGAATGCAGACGAGGTTGTTGGCCACCACGTATGTCGTCCTTAGCGCAGCTCGGCACCATCGGACCGCGGTCTCGCTGCAACCAATATAATCCACCACAGCTAGGAATGCGCTCCACACTTCCTCCAATCCTTCGTCTCTCTTACTGGACCATCATCTCGGGGAGTCTAGCTCTCCATCCTAATCATCTCCTTACTTGTTATATTTTACCTTCTAGTTACTAACCATTACCTACTGATGTCAGAACTTTCATTATTTTAAAGGTGGTATAGATTTAAGTCTCAATGAGATATCCTCTAGCAGGAACGCAAGGTCTCATGTATGAATAATCCATATGAAATAATTACACCACTACTATATTTTTACTGCGACTCTGTCCTTGTCGACAAGAATGAAAGTCAATATTTAAGTATGTGTAAAGATGATGATGTAATGAAATTCTTCAATAATACCAATTCCATCGAACTGAATTGGCAGTACCGCAGTACGTATTCTCTTTAGAAATCCTACCTAATATTAAACCACAATATTAACGTGCTTTCATTGTTAACGCCATGGACTTAATTGTACCTGTTTCGTCCACAGTGAATTATTCTAGTTCTATGGATAACGATTTCTAATCTGTACCACTTTGAAGGTTACATGAGGAATTACAACCCTGAAGCTACATAATTCTGTATGACTTTTGTTGGCATTTGTCTTGTTTGCGGATTTGGTTTCACTGCACGTATAAATACACAAAACAATTGATTTTCTATTTTATTAGCGAGTTTTGTGGAGAAACTTGTTATTCTGATACAAAATGTATCCACATACATAAAAATATACGGAAGATTTGATATAGCTCATATTATAGCAAATTGTTCGTATTACTTCGTATATTAAAACATTTTATAGTTCAACTGGAGTTTGTTAAAAGAATTGCGTGTTTACTAATATCGACGTTTTCTCTCTGCGGTCTGACGTGTACCTCTATGTTGTACTTCATAGTTCATATGAGCTGAGCACATCGCCGTACTGCCATTACTAGGTACAATGTTCAGAGCACTATATACACGCCAGAAAAACTGACCGCACAACAGAAACATTTGGAGAATTGAAAATCAATAGCTTTGTAGTACTGAGTAAGTTTCCTCCTTTCTAATAATAGCTCAACAGTAGACTAAGTTTTATTCAATGATATTTTATATAATTCATATTGTGTATTTGCCATGTCTCCATAGTTTTCACCTCACAGTATGCAACTACCACCTAGCTAGTCAATATTCATGTGATATTTTATTGTATCTATTGGAAACAACTTGTTACCGCATATCAGAAGCTCAAGGTTATCATTTCAGTTTCACATCCATTTACCTGATTAAATTAAAGCAATTTCAGAATTTATCTTTAAACTGTTTACATGATAGCGAGATAAGAAACTAGGAAACTGGTAAAATCTAGAACTGCACGTTAATAAAAACCTCAGAATACCTACTATAGATATACCTAGTGACTGTCGACAATAACATTTCAATGACGAAGTTTAAAATCTGCGTGATATTTAATTTCCAAATTATCTTACAACCTGAAAAATAAAATGCAATTTTAAAAATTCAGGGAATCTGTCCAAACGTCCCATTGAAATAACCGCATTAAAATGGAAACTGAAGAATCCAAATCTCTAGAAACTCACGAGTATTCTCACGCAACTAGATTTACTTTCGTCATTCAAATTTTAATATCGGCGGATCATTTCTTTTTATATTTCGAAGTATGTACCACAATAATTGAAAGTTCTGACTGCATCAGGTGAGAGTTCTTAGATGTAGAGTCAATGGTTAAATCTCCACAAAATTAAGATAAGATGTATTGTACCTCTAGCACTTAGCCTATAATTATTTGTAGATCTCTATTCCAAATAGCGCTGCATTATCCCATACGGATAATGCCAAATATAACATGTATCCTCAAATTATATAGACACGTAGTCACTACTCTATGTAGGTACTAGGCACACATGACGGCCTCATATAATTTTTATACACCGACCTTGACTCTACGTTAAAAAACTACCACCTGACGTGTAGGTAAATATTATCACTCGAGTAGGTAGTAGGTAGCTCATATCTCAGTGAAGATTTCAAAGACTAATAATTTGCACAGATGTCAAATATAATTCTTATTTCATATTTCGTGTGCCTTTACACGATTGCCTTTCTCGTGCTCTGTATGCCTCTCTAGTAACAGTGGATTCCTTAATGTCAATAGGACATTCATACATGTCCGTGAATTGTTTTGAGCAATGGAAGTCCACGTGTTACTAGAAGGCTTAATATTTTTTTATGATTTACGGCATTGTTCCAATCATCATCGGCTAATTAATCTGCAGCGAATTGATTCGCGAATAAATTTACGATAAATAAATAATTGCATCTCCAATGTCTGGTTGAGTCATCATGTGGAATAAACCGGTATTTATATTGAATGTTAGTCGAACATCTACCAAACAGCGGGGCAATAAACTGATTTGAATTATTCACTTAAGATTATTTGGTCGCTGATGTTTGGAACAAGCCAATATTGTATGAAACACACACCAGTAGCTATTTCAAGGTCATTTGAATATTGTTGTGAGGTAGAGTAGTCAGTACATATATCAGCATTATCCCAGGACAGTGTGAACAATGAGTTTATCATACCCATACAGATACCTAGTCGACACTAGACATTGACTTCACTACCCACGCGGATACCTTTGAACGACTTTAAATTCTTAAAATAGATCTATAGAATCGTTCGTATCATATATTGTGTCAATTGCAACACCCGATCTATAAAATGCTTCAAGATTTCAAATACTGAATGAAGTAAAGAGAAACATGTTATAATAATTATAATCTCGCCTTCTCTACAATGACCTATCGACGCTCTAAACAAGAATACTCTGGTATCACATGAACAATCAGTATATCGACATGAAAGCCTTTATCAAGTTTACAAAGCGTTATAATATTATTCACAATTGGAAAACTAATAGGTAAAGTCCAGTGCAATAATAACTCGGATGAAATTAATACGCGCTCAAGATTAGTTTTGTGTTTCAAAATGCGTGACTCCTTTTATTGGCTGTGGCAAGTAGTAGGAAGTCACAATTTACATTCAAAATGTAAAAAACCAACGTGGCATTCACACAATAGACAGTAGACACCACCGTCACGCACATTGCAATTAGATAATAAAATATGTTTGAGTAGTGTTGCTGATTGCAAATACGGAATAAAGTAAAGTAACATTCCTGGCAGCCGAGGGCGAGGGCCAGGTGTGAGTGTGTGCGTATGCGTGTGAATGTGTGAGTATGCAGTCTAGTATAATATACACCGCCTGAGATAAACGAGTATAGTACGATTTCAAGTAATGCGAAGGCTTTCATTGTACGCGGATGTGCTGGGATGGTGATACATGTACAGTACAGCATACAGCATATAGTACCTAGTATCAGCTAGTGGTGAGTGTATGCATGTGTGGGTGGTGGGGCGGCGGGGCGGGTGTGTGAGGGAATAATACTCGGTCCATTATACAATTGACAATATTTATTAATGGAATTATACAAGTTTGTCACGGTATTGTGAATGGGGAGTGAGTACAAAATGTTTTATATTATATTACTTTATAATAACAATTAATAGTGGAGTGTTGTACCTGAGTAGTGTGGTGAGTGATGAGTGATGAGTGTGGTACTCCACACTACACACACTGCACTCACACTACTCCACTCAGATACACTCACTACTCCACGCTGTACTGCTAGTGAGCTAGTGAGCTGTTACGTTATGAGGCCACATTGAATCTCAAATGTATTTATTTATTTTATATAATATTATGTTTCATTATTCATTTACTTGCACACACAATTACATTCAATTATTTATTTATTGTGATACATTTATTTATTTATTTATTAATTCTGATAAAACACCAAATTTGTGATGAGAATCAATTGTAAAAAAAATAATAACACATTTTATTTAAAATCCCGCAATACAAAAAATGTACACAGGTCAAAATATACATTATAATAAAAAACGAATTAGATAAAAGTATACAAGTTTATATTATAGTATAAATTCACGACATTTAACCGTTAACACTAAAATACTTTCACTCTTAAAGCGTACATATAGAAATATACTCCGGAACAGAATGAGGCGAGTATATAATAATATGTAGGTATATTGTATGGATAGGATATCATATAATCATATAGGTTATATTATTTCATGTTGTATTTAGTATTTAGGTGGGTAGGTATGTAGGTAGGTATTGTGTATGACACCTCCACTCTGCAGGACCAGCATTACCTGACCTACTATACCTACACAGTATGCATCGCAGTGCATTGCATAAGTTACACATACATATCGTATCATATCATAGATTTGTATAAATAGTTTTAGTATTATCGGACCGACGCGACTCGACATATAAATTATTGAGGACTGTACAATACACTATCTATCAGTATAGGTATATATATATACAACATAATATAATATAATAATCCATTCGTTCGGCCAGATATGTTTGGTTAATTGGCAGTAAGCTAAACGTAAGGTACAGAGGGTGCGGCGCGGTAGCGAGGGCTGTCCCAAGTCCTACAATGTCAACTCATTACATTACTCATTACATCACATTATATTATACAAACATAGTAATATCAAATTGTATCAGTCTATCTAAAGGTCTCTACACTCACTCACTCAACTGATGCGGGATGCATCACACACACCACCCCTAACCCTCGACATATGTTACATCGTAAGGTGCCGTCGCCACCGTGCCACGTAACAACAGACAGATAAACACATATAGGTATTTATTACACATTAGGTAGGTAGGTATATAATATATCATACACATTTATATTTATAATATTATATATAGGTAGTATTTTATTTGATAATATATATCGCGGATCGCCTAACCTCACACTCCCTCACTCGACTCATCATCACTCGCATAACATATTATGTATCATCGTTTCACTTATAAACTACGTACAATAGGTATTATTAATATTATATTTACACAATACATATTACATACTACAACGAATTATTATCAACTAAATCAGATTTACTTCATCCAACGCCTCCAGACAGTTTTAAATTAATTATTGCAATTTTAGTCGAAAAGTAAAAAATACAAATAGCGAAATCGATAAAAATTGCTGTGGACGCCCGGAAGCGGAGTGGCGGTCGCCGGACGGCGGCAAGAGGGGGAGAAAGGATAAATCAGTCAGTCTGCTGTGGCTTACGCTTACATGACGTAGTCTGGCGCCATGAAGTTGTGCACTTGTTCCAACTTGTAGGCGAGCCTCTGCTTCTGAGAGAACTCGTCTTCTTCTAACGTGACCATCAACTGCTCCGAATATTTCACCGCGTACGAATATAACTCGTGAAGAGCGCAGTTGGTGTTGAACTCTTTCGTATGCAATCGGGACTCTTCGGCTAACATAGCGTTCATGTCCTGATCGGAGATGGCCGGCATCACTTTAATATCGGAATAATATCTTTCTACCCATTCTTTGTACACTGGAATGTCTTTAGCATAAAGTAGCTTTGAACTGGGGGAATCCTTGCCCAATATATGATCCGAAGTCGAGCACGAATCCATGAAAGTTTGAGCTATTACAGATAGGCAAGAATCAACAGTATTCGATTTATGAATATCAAATACGAAATTTGGGTTCTTTATGAGATTGACCCAAAACCGTAGAGGAAGACTGTTGCTCTTCCAAGTATGAACCACTTCGGGATCGGAAATAGCGTGCTGCAGAGCTTGATCATCGAGGAAATCAAACATATATTTAATAGCGAGGGGAAGAGCAGAGCCTCGATGTGCCGTACTGAAGATCGTTTCAAAGAGATCATCGACAAACTTTTGTAGAGTGCCTTTGGTTGCTAGTAGCCTAGTGAGATAAATCTCCGACACCATCTTGTTACCTCGCTCTCCTTCTTTGTGCGACTCATTGTCGTGATGCTTAACCAAATGCCAATACTTGAAGCCGCTATTGTGTTCATACTTGAGAGGACTCGCAGGTGGGCTAGCGGAACTAAATTTACTACGGTTTAATGTCTCATACATGTGAGACTTATCATTCTTCTCAGTCAGCATTGCAATATTGTAAATAGAACTCTGTTTTGAGACTAGATTTAAACAACCTCCATCAGGTACACGATAATGTTGGAGAGTATTCAGTTTCTTCCATTCCCCTTCGTTCTTTGTGGTGCTATCTTCATCATAAAGTAAGAGGCGACCACTGGCACCCGTTCTCCACTCCAGATCTAGATCATCCTTGTTTGGTCTCTGAGAATAGGGTGTCGCGCGGTAGATGGTATCGAGACATTTATCTTTAACTTGACTGATGGTATCACAGTCCAGTACTTTCACTTGTACATTCTCAGTATTAGACTCTAAACCGCTTACAAATACTGTTTGCTGAGAAATAGAGACAAAGACAGTCATCGGTTTGAAATCAATGGACTGCCGAATTAATTTCTCTTCACTGAGAGAATATCGTGCCTCGGATGTGATCGCGTCCACGGGCCCTTTGTCAACTTGCCCCTTCATAGATCTAAACAACATGTATAAAGGTTCACCAGCACACTCTCTAAGGAACTTGTATAGTAGGAATGTAAACCACGCACTGAGCATCTTCTCAGCTACACTTTCTGTTCTGCGCAATAATAACTTAGGGTGACTTTTCCCCTCCATACATTTCTCAATCAACTCAGCCAACAGTGTCTTCAATACGTCGGTACAGTACTCCATCTTACTTTGCAATGTGACCATAATCAAGGAAGCCACATTCACACGATCCCTCATTGTAAAATATCTGTTACTCTCCAGCGTTCTAATAAAAAGTAATAAAAATGTTTTGTTCATTATTAGCTGTCCAAACATTCTTAGACCTTTTTCTTTTCTCAATAATTCTGGACGTTCCCACTGCAATACAACGTGATCATCGATATTCGGAAATAGAATTTTCATTGCGTACGTTCTGTAATCGAGGAATGGAATACCACCAGTAACATCTCCAGTCAAATCAGTCATTTCAGTTTGTAGTTCTGCAAATGCTTCTTTGCATTCAGCCGCCACTCGTAGCTCGAGAATATCCATCTGTTCTTGCATATTCTTCAGTACACGAATACTCTCAGTTGATTTTCGCCTGTACATGATAAGGAATACGACAAAAATAACAATTAAGGCTACAATACCCGCGATTACACCCAATATTACTGGCTTAGATAAAGTACCGTGTAGACCTGCAGGCGAGGAGTAAGACAGTTTCCCGATATTGAACCGCAAGGCGTGGCCAACTTTAACAACAACATCGGGTAAATGTTGGTCATTCACATCTAACTCGTCTTGTGTGGGAGGTCTGCACGTTAACTGATGTCGAGATAAAGATGTTACATTACAAAAGCTACTTCCAATCATTACTTCAACATCGGATTCCTGCGCAGCTCGGTCCAGATTCTGGCCATTGATAGTGAGATATTCAGACTTGTAGTATTTCACGTCTTCATCAAACTTATCATAAACAGGATCGGGATATAATAAGAATGGACCGTAATTTTTCTTTGATGACAGATTTCTCACGGATAATACATCGTCCATGTAAAATCCATATTCCAATTTCAACGGCTTCTCAGAATCTAAATCTCGGCTGTCAATTTCTATAGCTGGTGAATCACAAATCATTCGGTTATCAGATACAGTGGTGCAATGTCCTATATAAATTTGACTGTCGTGGTAAACATACATCTGAGGCATTTGGACTGCTCTCAAATTTCTACCAACAACCTGAATCTTGATTCCTCCTGAAGGAATACCTTTCGGCATTCGTGTCTGACTCGCAACACCTGAATCGGCATACTCAATTACGGGGTCTTCCACATATTCAAATAACTTATTTTCAAGATTTCTGTCACCGCGATCAAATTTCATATGCAATTTGCCCTTTGTTAATGCATTGGAATGACTGGTTCTACACACAACTTCAGTACTATCGGTACTGAGTATAACACAAGGCATCTTATCGATAAAAGCTTGAATGTCGCTACCGGCATTTAAGTACTTGCCAGTGATTCGCAACTGAGTACCTCCAGACCTGGGACCATAATCAGGACTAATTGATTCGATGTATGGATTTACAAAAGCAAAATGATGTTTGGATTCCCCCCTGTAATCTTCAACCCTCACTACTACAGGGCCTTCGCGAGTGTCAAATGTGCCAGGACCATCGACAGTGCAAACAATTTGTTTTGTCTTTATGTAGAATCTGTCAATTGGCTGACAATTGATACCGGCAATAGTTACTCCGCTATAAATATCTGAAATGTTACGACCCAAGTTTATCCCCTCAATAGTAATGTTTGTACCGCCCTCCCAAGGTCCCAGTTGAGGTCTAAATGAATGAATTTCAGGGTTGGGACAAGTGTGGGTTCTGTTTAACCAAACACCTTTACCTTTATCGCACTGATCTTTAACTTCACATCTATCAGAGCTCTGGCACCAGCCGCATCCATATTTCTCTGGCAATGCCAAGCACAGACCACAGTTGTCAGCCATTTCATTACATCTGAATATCAAGACGTGAATATTATCAGGATTGTCTAATGGTTTCGAGCCACCCCAAATGACAGCAAATGAAGCTGTAATATTTGGAGCTTTGGAGGTGTAAGCGAATTCCATAGGATCACAATATATTATATCACCTAGTAATTGTGCATTAACGCTGGTCACACGGCCTTCAATGTTAAATTGACAAACGAATCTCGTCTGAACTATGAACTGTCCAATAATGTGAACTTTCACTCTGATAGATTTCTTTTCTCCAGACGGAACTAATATTTCATCAGACCCACCACCTGTAGCGTTTATTGTAGGACAAAATCCGGGTCCCGAACGATAACTCGGCCCTATCCTACTGATTCCTGTAACAAGAATATCGTTCCTACAATTCTCCGCTGTATCGTGAGTACATCTGTGACCGTCTACGCACCAATCACAAGGGAAGAGAGAACTAACACATTGTGTGCATGAGCTGTACGTATTGCAATCAAAGAAAGTGAAGTTAGTCGCCACGAAATCCGGTCCACTGGAGGTTCTTACTGAAAGCTTTGCTGTGAAGTGATGCTGACCAGCTGGTATAGGGGGCAACAAATCAGTTCTTGGTGTAGTACAATTAACTCCATAAGCTTTTCTGATTGCTGGAGAAAGCAAGGTCTTGTCTAAAGCGGTAAATGCACACACGAATTGTCCAGATAACGTTGGTAAATTTTCTATAACCAGTTCTAGTGTTCGAGCTGTAGTTCGTTGCAGTAGATTCGGATTTACTTGAGTGATTGTAGTACATCGGCCACTTCTATAAGAAATCCAATACAGCGGATCTTTAGCCGCATCTTGACAATTAGATCTCAAGCTGCACTTATTCTCCAAAGAACACCACCCACAATAAGGATCTTTAGCACCTAAACACGTTAGACAAGTTGTATATACGCTACATTCTTGTACTTTTACTTTGGATACTTTGCGTTCTGTCATCACATACAAATGCATAAACTGTGTATCAAAATGCAAATCTTTATTGACTGGAGAATCTTTGTCAATTACAATATCGCCATACTCAAACGCTAATGTAGAACTCTCTATGACGACTTTCTTCAGATGACCTTTAGCAGTCCCGATGAATACTACAGTGTAATCCCCAGTAGATGTGGCAGCCACTGCCGTCAGCTGAGTGTTGAATACTAACACAGGAACAGCTTCAATGGGTTGCTCTCCTCCGAGTGGTGTGTTAACATCTAGTCCGCAAAAATCTTCACCAATACTTTGTAATTTTGTACTAATACATACATGACTAGGTGACACGAAGTCTAATCCTCTATTGCCGACTCCGCTAAAGCAAGTTTTTATATTCTGCATAAATTTTCTTCTAATAGATTTTAGAGAATAGACACAAAGTCCGGATAAATCAGATGGGGTATTGGTGTGCATTGCTTCACTCTGGCTAAACACTGCAAACAGAACATCATCCTGAACGTTGATACCCAATTCTCCGGCTAACAAGGATCCAGCTTTGCCCACGTAAGCCGCCTGAACCAGATTATATCCGAAATTCTTGCCGCCCTCTCCGGTACACGCCATGGGAATCTCAGTGTAAGAATAATAATTCTCATCATCGTGACAAACTCGTACAAGTTTACTATAATAAGAATTGGTACCTATACTTTTTAACTGCGTTGTTAAGAAATAACTAAACCCTTCTGAACTAAAGCCATAAATGTAATTGATTGGATATCGTTCCCTCGAAAGTGAGTTGACAAACATTCGAGTGCCGGTGGTAACAGCTGTACGGGCAATACTGAACATCTTATCTTCATCGAGAGATCTACTGCTGACCGCGGGAACTTCAGATCGATATGGTGAGTTACCAGTGTAAGTAACACCCACATACATGACCTGTGAAACAGGAGGGTTCGGTGGACCAGGCGCGATAAACGCCACAGTGGAAGCTGTGCCATTGTTAGCTACCACCGGCTCCTGTATCTCTCTAACATCAGATATATTATGGAGGTTCTGCACGGAGCACACGCCCTGGAATACTGAGCCGCATGATATCAAGCGAGAAGTTGTATAATCGATTACGAGAGCTTTATTCACATTATCAGTCAATTTTCTCACAACACCATAGGGACAATCCGAAGCCCCGCATTCCATGGAGTCATTCTTGGGACCAGTTACTACGGCGACAGCCAAGTCGAGGTCGGGATTCAGCTGGTAGATTCGATTGATGGCGCCGACGAATATTCTGCCGGTGTTCTTGTCCACGACGAGGTGCTTGAAGAGAGTAGTGCCTTCGGTGTCTGTGAAGGTCTTGACAACGTCCGCAGAGGAGGGAGCTGGTAGCAGAAGTAGCAGTGGGAGGGCGAAGGCGAGCAAAGCCATGCCCGCTCTTCCGGCACCCACCCTCGCCCCTCCCCTACCCGGCGCGCCTTCCCTTATCTCTTGTCGGCCATCTGCAATGGGGAGTTAGCTCACTGAGAAACCTTCATACACCACATCTCATCTCATCCACACTACAGAGATTCTACAGACACACACCATACCATCATACATACTACAAGACTTGACAGAGAGTACACACTACACACAGCCTTCAGAGCGCGCCCACTCTACTGGATGTTATATACTTACATAGGAGACATTCACACACACACACGCACGCACGCACGCACGCACACACACACACCACTACACATTAAATAATACTCCTGTAAACTCCTCCATCATGACATAACATTACAATACATATACAATACATAATGACTAGATATAACATCCTAAACGCGCGCTCTTCGAGTGGCGATGAAAGCCTTTGCATTATTATTGACTAACAACAAGTAAGATCAATCTATCAAACGATGAAATGTCTACATGGCATGCAGTATACAGATACAGATACAGTACACATATTATATTGTATGGAACTAACATGACTAGAATGATAATAATACAATACAATAATACCCATAGCGTTACAACATCACATTAACACTAAATATCTACTAGGTACATTCAATGTAGGGTTACTTTAAGTTGGCATATAGTACTATGCACATATGTTTTCCAACTAATATGTTAACTAAAATCCCTAAAATCATATTATTTAGTTACCTAATTATCTGGTCAGACGTTAAGGAAGTTATCTGAAGAATTGACAATGATCTGTAAATATTACGTTAATGACATTCGGATATTGTATAAAACAATGTATATACAGATACTTAAAATTAAATTATTCTACATCTATTCTCAAAACTGCGGAACTGCCTAGTACAATAGGAATATGTTGGGCGGCTTTTGGTAAAGAGATTCCCATATGCCTGAAAAGAAAAACATATGAAACATGTACCTATACTGCCAGTGACTAGATAGGCATTAGAGACCATGGGCCTTACAAAAAGAAACGTAGAAAAGCTCAAATGGACACAGCGATCCATGGAACGATCCATGCTTGGTATAAGACAGAATAAGAAATGAGGAAATTAGGAACAGAACCGGAGTAGCAGACATCACGGATCGCGTAGCAGGACTGAAATGGCAATGGGCGGGACATGCTGCAATTCAAGACCCCACAAGAGGGACCCTAAAAATTGGAAGATGGAGACCTCGGGAAAATAAGAAAGGCGTCGGAAGACCTCAAAAGAGATGGTCCGACGACATAGCCGCTGTGGGGAGTAAAAATTGGCTGCAATCAGCAACCGACAGAAAGAAATGGAAAGTGTGGAAGAGGCCTATATCCAGAAGTAGAGGACAGAGGGCTGAAGAAGAAGATTCTCCAAACTGCATTGGAACTTGCAAACCCTTTGATAGCACCATATATCCGTATTCCGTATTGCCTAACAAATCCTCACAACTACCTACCTACTTATGTTTTATGTAAAATATTTAACTGCATTGAATAATTAGTAATTACATAGGTGCTAGTACAATACAAAGTAGTGTTTCCTTTAGCTACACTGTATACTGTATAGCTGTACGCTGTACGGCTGATGTTACCTTTCTATCGCGGGGAAGATTGTTGTATTCAGGGGTGAGGCCATCATCTACATACACTCCACCTAATACATACTATACATTACATATAATATTACTATGCTGTTTAGAATACAGGTCTCATGAAGATGCAGTGTGTTAGTGATATCTGCAACCTGCAGATCAGAATTATTATATTTCCATGACATTATATTGTGTAAAGTAGTGACCAACCTAATTCTAATGTTAAGTAACACCATACCTGCATATTCATTTGAATTTCTCCTACGCAAGAGGAATTAGTCTAAGACCATGTGGGTAAGAGATAGACGGACAAATGAATGGATTCGAGAGAAATCTAAGGTCTTCAACGTGGTAAAACGAACAGCTCCCTTAAAATGGAATTGGGCAAGACACGTTGCCAGACGCCCAGATTCTAGATGGACCAAAAAGATTCTCGAGTGGCAACCTAGAACAAGCAAAAGGAGCGTAGGAGACCTCAGGCAAGATGGTCTGACGATGTGAGGCGAATGGCAGGAAGCAAGTGGATGCAGCATGCCCAGGATAGCGATCTGTGGAAAGCCAAAGGGGAGGCCTATGTCCAGCATTGGAATCAAAACGGCTGAGAAAGAAGATGTGGGTGGGCACCTACCTACGTAGATTTAATTACTACATTTTATAATATGACTATTTATTTATTTATCGTATGGTCATTTACATTGTTCATCACATGAATTTTAACAATAATTTACAATAATAGCTCGTGGATTGTCAGAATTTAAAAGTAATATTTCCAAAGTGACTTCTTAAATGACTATGCTATTAGCAGTTAGCAGGGCGGGTGCAGGGAATTGAACCTAAAGCCTCCCAGTTCAATAACAATCCCTAATACTGGATGTGAAATCGTTTTGCAGCAAACATGAGATGACCTGAGGTAATACTTTGAACTATGTTGTCATCAATTAACTAGGACTAGACTCTCTATAATATTATGCAGGCAATATGTCCACCTTCCTATCTTATTTATATTTCGTGAATTCGTGTCACGTTTTATTTATTAATATGTAATACACAGTAAACATGTAATTTGGTTACATTTCTATTGAATAGTAAATTTGTGCATTATTTGATATGAATAAAACATTGTTAAGTTGTAACCAAATGTAAGAGAATACTAAACACAAGCAATTTTATAGAAATCTCGTGATATTCCTACTGAGCCATCCTAATACAAATAGGCCATTACATAAATAAACATGTATTATGTAGATACATATGATATGTAGTTACAAACCTATACAACCTGAAATCCTAACTCATTGTAAGAAATAACACAGCAAACAATTCCTAATATTCAACAAACATATTACTATTATATGTATGTACCCACAATAATCCTAAACTGCTATCATTTCTAAAACGATATTGTCGAGTTTACTCTAAATCTCCAATATAAAAATTAATAATTCATAATTTGCCTTTGACTTATTAGAGAAATGTCTCCTTATGGCTTATATATAATATAATGTGATGTTGTATCGCTGAGGGTATACTCGTATGTAGTGGAGAGAGTATGTGGAGTGGAGACTCACCTCGTGTGCGGCATGATGCAGCCTTGTGTGGCCCACAGACGCCGGGGCCGGAGCGCTGGTGCATGCGGCCTTCTAGCCCGTGGCCGGCCGGTCACCTGCTCGTCTCTCCTCTGGTCTCACCATGCACTTCCTTCACTACCATGTGGCACTCTGCCCTTATTATTTCTATTAGGTACTATTCTATTGTAATATTCACTGCTACACACTGTAACTGTAACACACTATACACAATCACAATATTATCTTGTTTCTCTAACTCCCAATACCTCCTAAGTCACTTTCCTTCAATCACGACTCACGAATCTGAAAACACAACAATTGCCGTATGAACACAAGAGAACATTGCGCAACATTAACATTTTATACAACGCATAACATTAAACACACAACATGGATAGATTCCTTGATATTCTTCAACATAAACATATTATTGTTGAAACTAAATTAATAATACATTTATGTATTTATCACTTTACAGGATATTTCAATATCTACGACACAACATCAATGAACAACACTGCATTCCATAATAATACTAAAGTCGAACATAAAATAAACGGAGATATTCGATAAATCACCACGGAATATACACAACGGACATATTTTAACTGAGGTAGCCGACGGAGTAACAGGGCACGCTATACCAAGCAGCCATTTACGAAAGGGCGCATATGTTTTTTTTATATTCACCGAATCGCGTAATAAGCCAATAGTTGTCGATATAATTCACGTTAGTAATATCTTCCATGATGAATTATCGAATTTCCACATAAGCGCAGTTGATAAAGACATGCAAGCCTCACCCTGAACAAGACTTCATGCTTTCACTGGAAGCGACTACACAACATTTCTACAGCCATTCATGCGGACTTTGGCTGAGAATAATCACATAAATATCACTTTTATTCATTCACCTATAGCGTTATGATGTAACAAATTAATTAAATTAACTATTAAACAACACTTAGGACTAAACTCACTAAATTTCACTAGTCAATTCAGAAAAATACACGGAGCGAGATCCGACACGCACAGCACGTCTCGCGGCAGGAATTTTTGTCAGTCACCTATTCGGGCAGAGTCGTGAAATGAGATCACATATTTATATAGGCGTGACTGAAGCCGAACATATCCGAACGATAACTTACAAATATTTACGACAGAGCGATTATGTTGTAATACTTTATCTCAATTTATACAAAAAATACATATTATATTTCTTAATGATATGTTCCACTATTCGTTGTAAAATATTTTGATTCACGCAAACAAATTTAAATGTCAAGTAATTACGTTATTACATCATTGTATAAAATGCCGAATGCCACAAAACACGTCGCCATTATAACCTAACGCAGAAAACTGCACGAAAATGGTTTGAATCTAGAGTGACATTCAGTGTTTAGAGAGTAAAAAATAATTATTATATAATGGAAGTGTCACACCTCATTGCGCGAAAATAAACTTTTGACAAAGCGCAAAATCGGTAGGTAGGTACGTAGGTAAAACAATTTAAGAAAACAACATTATACATCCAAGGTGAAATCATTGAAAATGTTAATATTAATTTCAAGACTGGTGCTTACAAGAACAGTAAAATAATAAATAAATTATAAAGTTAGTTCACAAATAAAGAGGAAATAAAAAAGTGTTTGCAGTAAATAAATTATATTCTATATTAGGCCGTTTTATTATTCATTTTCACTGAAAAACTCACATCGATGGAGAATGTTTCGATTAATTAATTAGATCACAAATGGGAATTGTTGATTCATAAAAAAAAACCTCATGTAGTGGCAATGGTATGCTTAGGCTTAGCGAACATTAAATGTGGCTTATGATTTGTTGTTCTTACTGTTAGGAATATTTATTATGGACATTGGACATTTTAATATAAGTACAAAAAACATACTAGGTATTTCGTCAATATAAATATTCCATTTTAATCAGTGTTGCCGTTTTTAGTATTTTTAATACTAAACTATAAGTATTTAGGAAAGAAAAAGAGAAAAAAAGATGTATCTTTGGAGCCATTCTGTGAAATCTAGTATTTTCTGAAAAGTTGTCACTTATATTTTTAGTATTTTTGATACTTTTCAAATTTTGTACAGAAATCAATAAGTAATGGAAAAAAATAAAGTGAATTTTACAGGCTATTATAATTTATTCACCCCCTCCGCTCATATATTTTTTTAGGTCCCCTCCGTCAACGAAAAAATATCTGGTATTTTTTCAGTACTTTTATGTATTTCGATTTTCAATCTCATATTTTTTCGAGAACAATTTAGTATTTTTGCTATTTCTGAAACGGAAACACAGATAGTAATGTATGTGTCTATTACGTATGTCACAAATTGAATAGTGCAATAAAAAAATATAGATTTTTAGGACACAAACGGAATATATGTAAATTATTCTTTGACCATATTAGTGTGTAAGATTTTATTCGTAATAGTTAAAATGTATTGTAGACTTAAAGACATTATTTAGTAATATGAGTATTTATGATTTGTCACTGACTGTTGGATGTATTGTTGATTTTGCTAACGGCGGTGTGCCGCATATAATGTTTTAAATAAGTAAAAACATGGTTATAGGTACCTAAGGTATATTTTTATTTATTTGTTTACCCGTCCACAAGCACTTGTACAGAAAATATATAAAATGAAATCATTAAATCAACTATCTCGTTTCATTCATACATTTTGTCAATTTATTGTCGTCCGATATTTATGAGCATAAACAAGACAGCAACGCCTTCCATTGCAGGAACAGTGTTGCCGTTTCAAAATTTGCTAATAATAATAATAATAATAATAATATCTTTATTCCAGATCTGGAGGTGGGATGTGCAAGCCTCTCAGGTCCATATTATGATACATATTCATATTCATATAAAAATACAAAATAAAATATAAAAAATTGGTAAAGTCACAACATACTCAATACAGTATAGTTAATACATATTCAATACGGTATAGTCAAATCAAATGTAAAAATTGGTATGGTCAACAGAAAAGACATAATAGGTATAACATCTACTAGGCATAAGGTATAAAAGCATATAAAAAATGCAAAGGAAAAAAAAATATATAAAAATTGGCATAGTGAATACATATTCAATACGGTATAGTCAAATCAAATGTAAAAATTGGTATAGTCAACAGAAAAGACATAATAGGTATAACATCTACTAGGCATAAGATATAACATATACAAATGCAAAAGAAAATATAAAAATTGGTATGGTCAATACATATTCAATACGGTATAGTCAAATCAAATGTAAAAAATTGGTATAGTCAACAGAAAAGACATAATAGGTATAACATCTCCTAGGCATAAGGTATAACATATACAAATGCAAAAGAAAATATAAAATTGGTATGGTTAATACATATTCAATACGGTATATAGTCAAATCAAATGTAAAAATTGGTATAGTCAACAGAAAAGACATAATAGGTATAACATCTACTAGGCATAAGGTATAACATAATATAAAATACCAGTATATTCTGAATATACTGGTATAAAATACCAGTATATTCTATATACTAGCTCGACGTCGAAAAAGTATACCAGATTTTTTTTTTGTCGACGGGGGGGTGGGCTCCCTAGGAAACGATGAATGACTAAAACTGTTGACCTTAACACCAAAAAAAAAAAATCGTCGACGGGTGGGTAGAATATTCTGCGCACGGAAAATTTCCTGGTGCTGTGCAATTTTTTTTTCGCAAGTTGATATGCTTAATCGAGAAATTTGACAAGCGGGGGGAGAGGGGGGGGGGGGTAAAAAAAATATGAACCAGCAATATTCACAATTTTTTTATTATTTGGTAATTTTCATGCAAAATTTTAATGAATAACAAAAAAAATTAAAACAACCCAAAAAATACTAAAATGAGGTTAAAAAATACTAAAATATACAAAATTTTCAGGAAATACTAAAAAATACTAGATTTTTCAAAATGCCTCAGAAAATACTAGTTTATATATATACCAATATACTTACCTATATACGCTTAACGCTACAATGAAGCAGAATGTTTTGGCTTGAATATTTTCATTTCATTCGTACCTAGATATTTTTTGTAACATGAAATACACATACACCTCTCTTCTCTGCACCATATCCCATTTATCTGTGGTACTCCTATCAAAGCAGTCTTATGGAGTAAGCTTTAGGTGTTCCATGTCCCCTCTGATGGTCTCCTCAAGGGACTTCTTCGGCCGTCCTCTCTTTCTTTGTCTTTCCACAGACCAACATGAAATACACCAAATAGTATAAACTGCACAGACTTGATTTCAAATAACTTAAGTGGTAAAATGTGTGGTTCTTCCATTTCCAATGATTATAATGGCAACACTTTCACGAAATGTCTAATTTTATCTTGTGAGTGTGGCGGCTCGTTTTTATTTGCCGGGCTTTATTTTTTTCAAAATCTTTTTTTTTGTAACTTAAAACAATGTCTCTCCCAGTGCTGAGATTGTCCCGTGGTTGTGCGAAACTTCTGTTGAGAACTCACTCGCGTCAACCAAGACTTATCAGCTCCCGTTGTCTGTCAACAAGTAATGTTATGGAGAAGGTAAGTTTGTCATTGCATAATAATGTTGTGAACAATATTGTCTCAGATGATTCTCTTCCCATCATTATGGCTCTACAATACACAATGTCTTTAATCTTAATATGTTACATATTAAAACTCGAACCGTATAGTTTTTTGCCTACTTTGTTGCACAACACTCTCCATTAGTTGTTATTCTCAACTTGGACAAAATCTCAAGATACGCCGGCCAAACCGCATAAGCAACGTTGATTTATGCCGGACCATAAACCAGAGGCAGATCGCTGAAGACATCCGTGAAATAAAGTGGAAGTGGATCTCTCACACCCTGAGACGACACGAGGGAAATATCCCGAAGCAGGCATTAGACTGGGTCGCCCCAGCACTGCTTGGCGACGCTACAATGGCCGGATGTCAAGACCATGGCACAGGACAGACCAATGGAAAGGAGTTGTGTTCGGTACTATTATCTGAGATTCAGCTCAATCGATTTGGACTAGATTCTCAAAAGCAATTGTCATCTGTACTAATATACCAGAGGGAAGAAGTGAATCATGTCAGTAGGGCATCTGGAGTCATGCCCTCTCTGCCTAACCTCCTCAGGCAACCCCAGATACTAATATGTTTGTGTCACTTCGTAATGAGATTTCCATCCACAAACTGACTAGTTGTATTTGAATATACGCATGGAATATAAAATATCCCGGGATGTTGTACGTAGAGACTAGTGCGAGCCTTGTGTATAATATAAGTAAATCCTGAATCATCATTTCCCCATCTTGGAATAAAAGGTTCAATAACTAGCAAATACCTATTGAGATTTTGACTTATGCATGAGAATTTTCTTACCGTCACAATCTATACAAGTACAATGAACAAAAATACCCCAGAGCCTGATGGTTTTGTAAATAACAAGACCAATATGGTTCCATCCGTATGTGAATGATATGAATGAACTAATTTTCTTTTGCAATTTGATGTTGTCGGCAAGGCTGGACTGGGACCTCAAAATGGCCCGGGCATTTTTAAAGATGTCAGACCCCTACATTTCACGAAACTGGTAAATAGCGCCGCTGGCAATTTTTTTTTTTTTTTCAAAATTGAGTGAATTGGTGAACTTGGTTGATTTCAATACTAAGGCATCTGGATATATGTCTGGATATATGGACTAGCGCCATTATATTTTGCCATAGAACGTAAGAAGATAGGTACATGAAACATCGGGACCTGTCCCCTTAGTACGCTATCCTCAATCATACAAAACATTTTCTAGATGGCCGTACAATTCAGTTTCCATTGCATATTTTTTTTCACGATGTAATCAGTCGGCGTTGTTAGCTATGACGGTCTTTTGACTAGACCGGCCCATCGTCCCTCTGACCCGACCGGCCCTTGGGGCATTTGCCCGAACTGCCCTGAGGCCAGTCCGGGCCTGGTTGTCGGTTACAAGCTTGTTATTCTCAGTTGACAATTTCTAAACTTTAGTTATAGATTAATATTCTTTGTGAATAACTTGACGTTCATTACCAAAGTAAATCCTTGTTAATTCATTAGCAAACTACCCCTAAATATAGGTAGACCTAGTTGATTAGAATGCTGCCTAAAAGTTCCTAGACACATCTTGATGGTAAGAATACCAAGTTTGGAATAAATAACATATCAAGCACTTTATGACACAAGCATAAGTATTACTAATAATGCCAAGAGTACGTTGCCAAGCCTCTCTCTACTTAGAAGAATCGCTGCCACGTCGTTGGTCCTGCTGACGGAGCCATTGAAGGTAACTGTAGAGGCCAATTTTGGACAAGCATACTCTGTCATACTTTGGACAACGCTGACAGACTACTTATGCAAGGACATGCATAAGTAGTCAGCTGTTGTCCCAATATTTTATCTATTTTAATATAGGAATAGGAATAGAGGAATTTGAGTATTTCTCATTGGGTTTGCATGATGTTTGACTTGTGTAGTCAGAATTGATTGTACAACATCAATGTTCCATAAAAGATCTCATCTTTGGGTTTAACATTTCTTATCAATAAAATACACACTTATCTAAATGCTTGAGAAATCTTGACTGGAAGATGTTGCTTTTGCAATAAGCCCGCCTCTGTGTGTAGCTCACTACTCACACCTTGTTTTATTACCTGTGAACACTTTTCTGCCTCGTCAGCACCAAAATTTGAACTCAGCACCACTCGCACGGTTGTTTTGCACTCCAGTTTGTCGGGAAATTCTGTATAAATAATTCATTGTGGGTGGTTAGTTTTCTAGCATCCCTTTTTTTTCGTCCAGATTATATGAAGCACTCGATAACAATATTTGTAAAAAAATTGTGGAGGTTCTATTATGAGGCTCGGTGACTTCCCTGTTCCTTCCCTGACACAATGGACGTGATGTGGAACCAATTCCCCTCCGAGTAATGGACTTTGTAAGATGCCTGGAACTGAAAGGGTGAGGGAATACAAGAGATCCTATAATTGCATAGGCCGTACATATCACATCCCATTAGATAAAATAAAAATACTCCACGGCCCGGCCGGTCATCTCATTATTTTAGGACCTGTGAGCAGTGGCGGATCCAGGATTCAATTTTGGGGGGGGCTGAATGTTGTCACATGGTAAAAAGTACTGTCACTCAACATTTTGGGGGGGGGCTAAGGGGCTGAAACCCCTAGATTTGTTGTATATGAAGTACTGTCACTCATGGTTTTGGGGGGGGGCTTCAGCCCCCTAGCCCTTTCCCTGGATCCGCTAGTGCCTGTGAGCCTATGGAGATGGGAAAGCATCAGGTGCAGTGTGGGGAAGGGGGAGGGGAGTTTGTCCGCGAAGATGTAAAATAATTTGAAAGTCTTCTATCTCCCATTGAATCACTACACCTTGGTGCCATGGTGACTCTAGAAACAATAATAAAAATAGTATCATCTGTCATAACATTCAGACAATGTCAAATTTATAGTATTTATTTACCTACATTTTATTACCAGAATGACTTAAAAAAGATTAAAATAAAATAGTTGCCAGTTGTAATACCTACCATGTTATCATATCAGACATACACATAATATAATAATACATAATATGTAACAATACCTTACACTAGCTGTGTAGTAATACATATAATTATATCTTTATCAATCGTGATTCTCTTCTCTACAAGAGAGGACGTATAACTACATAATATAAGTTGTTTAGTAATTATATATACCAGTTTTGTTAAATAATAATACTAGTAGATAATGTATCGATAATATTTTCGCATTATTTATATTAAAATTCATTAAATTCACCAGTTGTTATTGTATGTGTTTAATATCTGGTTGTGATAAACTCGCTGCGATTTTATTTTTTGTATTGCTTAATTTATAAATTAATATTTAGTGTGAAATGTCTAATGGTGCAATGGATTCTTCAAGGAAGAAGGTAAAAAGTTACATAATTATTATTGTTTATTATAAAGTAGAATAAAAATTATAAAAGTGTTTTCATGTCATTCTATATATCACACGTAATGTCCATTTTATATAAAATCTTTATTATGATTAGGTATTAATTAGATTACACCTAAGTAAACATTCTGTACCAAGTCAGAGGGATTTTTTCACTAACAGCCTGAGTATTATTTGTAATATTTTAATGTTCTTTGAGACAACGATCTACGTAATTGTGTTCCATAAAAATATTAATTATATTTCCGAAATAAACGGACTGTATGTGTAAAATGCATACATAATGTGAAATGTATATTATGTGCTTTGGGGGAAATATGTACACATAAGCACCCGACTGGGGACTGGCCAATGGAGGTGGAATGAATGTGGAATCACGGTCCTGGAGGTATTGATGGACTAGCCACGTAAAAGTTCTCTGAACTGAACCAGGGTTGACAGGAGAATGAGGTACACACAAGTATGGATTTACTATCAACAAAGGCTCTCGAGGACATCGTTAGAGATGGATTCGGACATTTTAACAGTGAATCATTTGCGGGAAAAATAGCGTAGGTATATATAGATGGACAATTTTCGTATAGCCGTTCATCTTCGCCGTTTTCCATTTCTCATCTACTTACGTCCTAAATAAAAGTTCGTAAAATCCGCAGATTTTGACTTTATTTCACATCTCTAAATGGGCCTGCAAAGAAATTTAACGCGTTGTATAATTTGACCCATGCGTCGATATGTAAATATGAAAGTAATTCGCAACAATTATTGTGAAATCTGTTGGACGGTCTTTGGGATCATGGATGTTAAAATGTATTACGAATGTAATCTGATTGGATCGTGGATAAAACTTCCGACATATTATTATCTGTCTGAGGTATAAATCTTTTTCATATTATTATATAATGGAAATGATATGAAAATATAAAATTGTCATCACTCTCGCTGCTCGCACGATAGAGAATTCATTTTCATGCGTGGTGTTATTTTATTAGGCATTGATACCGGCATATTTT
Organism: Ceraclea dissimilis; assembly: GCA_963576895.1. Classification (NCBI taxonomy): domain Eukaryota; kingdom Metazoa; phylum Arthropoda; class Insecta; order Trichoptera; family Leptoceridae; genus Ceraclea; species Ceraclea dissimilis. Next base: position 17,051,138 of record OY756372.1, read on the forward strand.
ACAGAGGTTTGTAATATTTCAACGTATGGTTGATAGTTGTTCCTTCCTAGAATGTGCACAGCAACACTGCATGAGATTGCAATACCTACGGGAATTTTACAATTTTATTGATAGTTTGATCTGGAATGCGGCAGTCGACTGCATTAATAAGATTTTTCTTACAATTGAATGAATTACCTACCCACGACATTCTCCCAAATGTTGCTGTATTTTCCAGTAAAATATTTCATTGATGACGAACAATTTCATTGATGACAAAGACAGGTTACCTCCTCAAAATCTTGCAACACTTTCCCCTACATCGCGACTGGACTAAGAAGCAGGTAGTTGTTATTATTGAGGTATCTGTTACACGCAGGTACCTACCCTACCTAATCAAACGTTGTTTAAATTTGCGGTTAATGGCCATCACACTCAGCTGATCTAGATTTCACATGCGAAGAATCTCTTTTACTTTAGGCAGCTTAGCTACTATACGTATACACTATACTGTAGTAATGATTGTAATTAATAAAATAATTGTAGTTCTTTTTAATGTTGTGTCTAATCTTTACCTTATGGAACGAGGTGGCGACGCAAAATAATTACAATAATTTTATTTTTACCCAACCAAGCACTGATAGTCGCGACGCGATCATTTTAATGGTCAGCTTCTTTCTTTCTTGAGGTTAGTGTTTCTTAGTTTCATGAGCTACAACTATAAAACACAATATATAACACCATATCGGAAGTTCGTTTTTTTTTTTACTTATAAGTACTTTACTTTGTGTTTACCGGCGCAGGAGCCACTGCCGGCTGCCCTCCCCCCAGTTAGAATGTTATGTTTATTGTATGAGTTCGAAGGCTTTCACGGCCGGAGTCACATTGTTGTTTGCTTTCCGGGCTGTATGGCCGTGGTCGATGGGGTTTCATTGTTGTACCCGACGTTTCGCCACACGCTTTGGTGGGCATCTTCAGGGGGAATTTGGTGATGTTATTCCATGTTGTGTGTTTTGTGTGTATTGGTGTTGTTTTGTGTCATCCTGATGCGGTGTGGTAGTGGGCGTAGAGTTCTTGTGTGTTGCTGAGTGGTGTGTGTTGTAGGTATGATTTGTAGTGGCTCCGTTGAGGCTGTAGGCGAGCGCGGTTGTGATGACTGTGACGTGCGTTGTGTAGAAGTGCTGTGGTGAACTAGTGGGAGGTGTTCGCTGCGCGGCGTCTCGGCTGAGACTGTACGCGACCGCTGTTGCGTATGTGTATTTATAGTTAAAGTGTGTACTGTAGCGGGCTGTAGTGGAGGGGGGGGATGTGTGTTGTGTGGCGGCCCGTTCGCAACTGCTCGCGCGCGCGCCTGAGTGTCCGTATTTATAATCGTTGTAGAACTTGAATCGGCTGGGTGAGGTGGCGTAAGTATACGTTTCTTGGGTAGCACTTGCGTCCATGTTTTGTTTAGTTTTAGACCTTCTTCTTTCTTATTGAAGTTGTTCGGATGCTTATAGATTTCTATGGCCTCCATTTGTAGTCTAGCATGATAGTGCTTGTTAGTTGATAAGACTTTTGTGTTTTCAAAGCTCGGCTGGTGGTCTTCTTAACTATAAACATGTTCGGCTATCGCGGATTTTTCAATCTCTCCCCGCCGGCAGTTTCCTTTATGTTCTTTAATCCGTGTGTTGATTGAACGCTTCGTAGTTCACCAAATTCCCCCTGAAGATGCCCACCAAAGCGTGTGGCGAAACGTCGGGTACAACAATGAAACCCCATCGACCACGGCCATACAGCCCGGAAAGCAAACAACAATGTTATGTTTATTTTTATGTTTGGTATGTTAGGTAGGTACTTAGTAAGTACTAAGTAGGTAGGTGTAGGCTCCATAGCATAACCTATAACCCCGCGTATTCTGTTTTGTTTATTGAATAACCAACATTTTGCAATTTTAATTTTTGGAGAATTTCGCAATCGCGATTAAACGATTTTATTCGCGAATATCGTGCGTTTTCCATGCATAACACGAATTTTAGCATATTTGACGCGAATTTCAACGTTTATATTTAAAAACATGCTAATTAAAACATTATTTAAAGGTAGCTTTGAGATTAAGAAGAACCTCACTGAAACTTGAAAGCAATCTTGCAAAGAGCCGTTTTTTGTTTCTTGCGAATATTTTAGTTTTAATTTATTTTAGGGATTTTTGTATAAAATATTATTCATGTTAAAAAAAAAATTATATTCTTGTATTAAAAGCTGTAAAAATGTCTGCTTTAATAATGTAAATGTATGTATAAACAACACCCCTTTACCCGAAAAATAACACCGATATTTCTCAGTCCCTATTAGTGACTATTTTACTATCACTACTCTCAGTATGATGATCCATTATAATATGCTCCCTGAGTACAGGTTCTTTATTACCTTAAAACTTTAGAGAAAAATCTCCATGTCCTTTTAATAATAAGTGTTTTTCTTGTGAATTGAATTGTTGTCCTTTTTGACTTTGAGATATAACTTCTTAATTAATATGTATGAACTCCTACCTATATGTATTATCACACACACACACAACCTTTAGATAAACTTGTTCACCTTTACTTGTATTTTATGACTCCAAGATGCCAATTCAGTATTCCAATCCAATCCAACATTAACAGTCAACACTATCCTCAGCACAGCACAGTACACTAGGCAGTAGGTGTCATCTCTCCACTCCAATCTGTAGTGTAGCCCGACAATACAATACTCACTCTTCTGTCCAAAAATGATTCTGTGTTTATCTTATGGTTGTTTTGTTACACCTCTGACCCCATCAAATAGTAATTACTAATTATCATATCAACTAACTATACCCTTACACATTCCTACAGAGAACATAGAGAGCTCACCAGCCCACGATACTTCCAATGTGAATTATTATCCTTCCCACGTTATTTCTAACAATCTGATCTCATTTTCACAGTGAAAGAAGGCCTTCCTTCCAATTAAACTTTTATTCCCTGTGATTTGCTCATTGCTGCTGATTATGAGACCCTACTGGTTCACTGGTAGAAATTACTTTATAATCTTAGGGTTTCCCAAACTTCCCCAAGTTTCAAGATTTTCATATTTTTTTTTAGGATATACAGATAGCTGCATGTAATAAAAAAAGTATCATATTGAAATAATTCCATATTTTAGAAGAATGGTTAAAAATAAATAATTATTTACTATCTCCTACAGAACACAGTTTGAGAAACCCTAGCCTTTTGTTTCACTCTTTTGATTTTGTCACATTCAGGCAGTTGTATGTTTAAATTATTTCTTAATAAGTACTTATTGTTTTACTGAGGATGCCTGGCTGTTGATTGACTTCCCTCCTCTGTTATTGTTCCAGAACATCAGGAAGGAGTCGGACACCTTTGGAGAGTTGGAAGTAGAAGCCGACAAATATTATGGAGCCCAAACACTCCGCTCTGTGATGAACTTCCCCATAGGCGGGGAGCCTGAGAGGATGCCGGTACATTATAATATAACATTATACACAATGTATTTCCAATGGGACTGAGTTCACTTTCACTATGAGAATGTATTTCCCTTTCAGTATCCAGTGATTGTGGCTATGGGCATCTTAAAGAAGGCAGCCGCAGAAGTCAACGTAGAGTTTGGTTTGGATGCCAAAATTGGTAAGTGACATCGGAATTTTCTACAGGTCGTAGTTGAATATAGGAAGTAGTTATCTCTACAGATATACCTACAGCAAAGAATGGACTTTCTCCCGGCCGCGGCAGATAGATGGACTGGAATTGGTGAATCTTGCAGCGTAAAGTGGTCACATTGAACCATCAGGTGACGATCAGTCATAAGCCTGATGGAAAGTCCATCCTTTGCTATACAGGGTGTTTGATAGATGGATACAGATATCTTCAGGAGTGATAGTAGAGGTCATTTAGGATCTTTTGAGCCAAACTTAGCTTAGTCAAAAGTCGCACGGTTCTCGAGATATTCGAGATTTTAACTTTTTTTCGAAATACCCCGAATTACCCAAGTTTTAGTCCGATAGCATCGTAAGTAAAGGTACCTACTTAGTTCTATCATCCTTTTTTGTTACCTGGGTATGTGTTTAGTCTATTTGAATTATAAGTTTCAATCTGAAAAACAATCATGTTAAAAAAATATCGCATTAAAGTTTCGAGAAAGAGATATCTCAAAAACGAGTTACGACTTTGGAGAGGATTTTAGATAATAAAAAAATTGTCCAAAGATTCAGAAATCTGGAAAAAACTTCTCTGGTTTATGCTCTTTCAAATGATATACAAAACATTATAAAAAACATTATTTTTGTAGATCTATGATATAAAAACTTAAATAGATCACTACTATTTTAAGCAAATTTCCATACAAATTCGGAAATAGTGATTTGGAAGGAAATGTGTTTTTCACTATGCAACTCTACCTATAGAAAATTTGTATGGAAATTTGCTTAAAATAGTAGTGATCTATTTAAGTTTTTGTATCATAGATCTACAAAAATAATGTTTTTTATAATGTTTTGTATATCATTTGAAAGAGCATAAACCAGAGAAGTTTTTTCCAGATTTCTGAATCTTTGGACAATTTTTTTATTATCTAAAATCCTCTCCAAAGTCGTAACTCGTTTTTGAGATATCTCTTTCTCGAAACTTTAATGCGATATTTTTTTAACATGATTGTTTTTCAGATTGAAACTTATAATTCAAATAGACTAAACACATACCCAGGTAACAAAAAAGAATGATAGAACTAAGTAGGTACCTTTACTTACGATGCTATCGGACTATAACTTGGGTAATTCGGGGTATTTCGAAAAAAAGTTAAAATCTCGAATATCTCGAGAACCGTGCGACTTTTGACTAAGCTAAGTTTGGCTCAATAGATCCTAAATGACCTCTACTATCACTCCTGAAGATATCTGTATCTATCTATCAAACACCCTGTATATATGTTTAACTACTTGTTACATTTCATACTATTACATAAATATAGGCATAAGTATTATTTACCTGATTAAAGTGTCATTGTGTTTGGCATTATAGCTACAGCCATATCCAAGGCAGCTGATGATGTAATCTCTGGTGAGCTTTATAAGGAACACTTCCCTCTGGTCATCTGGCAGACAGGCTCTGGCACTCAGACCAACATGAACACCAATGAGGTACCCACCTTATCAAATACATTAGCAATCCATTATATTATGAACCTTCTCATGTTGGTATTATTTCACATGTTTGATGTCCCACTTGCAGGTGATTGCAAACAGAGCCATTGAATCACTGGGTGGAGTGTTAGGATCTAAGAATCCAGTCCATCCTAATGATCATGTTAACAAGTCCCAGAGCTCCAATGACACATTCCCCACAGCTATGCACATTGCTGTGGCTATGGAAGTTAATCAGAAACTGCTCCCGGCACTCAAGGCCTTGAAGGCCTCCATGGACAAGAAAACCAAGGAGTTTGATTCGATTATCAAAATTGGAAGGTTGGTTTATTTTATTTGTTCTTATATTTTAAATGTCGCTGCCATGGAGGTAATCAGAAAAATGGCAATGAAATTTATGTATGGAAACCGTTCTTCACAATGAGTATAAAAAATTATATCAGTTATCTGATCACTTAGATCTCTTCATTACTGTATTCTCCGTGGTGTTTTGAACAAAACTGTAGTTTCCCATTTTCTCAGAAAATGTAATTAGACTCTGTCCACCTCCATGATGCCAATATGTATGTATGTATTAATTGGGATCAGTTGGATAACTGGAATAGTTGATTACAATCACACTGGACTGTTAAATGGATGGACAAAGGTCAGGTCCACATATGTAAAGTATGCCCTGTCCTACTCTCTCGCATTGTTCCTTGTCACACACCTGTGAAGCTCCTTGAATCCCATTTTTTTTTTAAAAGGATCTGGGCTCGCATAAACAATCCCAAATACTTTCCTGCACACCGTGCACTAGTCTAAAAGCCTGTATCGCAAAGTGTGGAATACATCGCGAGCGCCAGGGTTTGAACCTGGCACCTCCCGCTTGAGAGACTGCCTCCTCAACCAACTGCGCCAACCATGTATCTAAACACAATGTCATGTTTTGCAGGACTCACACACAAGATGCAGTGCCTCTGACGTTAGGACAGGAGTTCAGTGGTTACACCAGACAGATTGAGTTGGGCATTGAGAGAGTAGAGGCCACCCTCCCCCGCCTCTATCAGTTGGCCCTCGGAGGCACGGCTGTGGGAACGGGACTCAACACTAGAGTAGGATTTGCTGAGAAATGTGCCAAGAGGATTTCAGAACTTACAGGTAAACATTAACATTCTATTATCCATTACAGTTATATTTCCCCCAGACAGGTGGTGTATTGTGGGAGCCTTACCCTTTATTTTATTGTAATGTTATTGCATTCAGATATTTTCACGTTTAATTGTCCTTCTGTTTTCTACTTACCCCTTTGCAGGGTATGCAGAGAGGGTGTTTTTATTATATACCTATTGATATTAATTTTATTAAAATATTATTTACAGGACTTCCATTCGTCACAGCCCCCAACAAGTTTGAAGCCCTGGCATGTCACGACTCAATGGTTGAAGTCTCTGGAGCCCTGAATGTCCTGGCCTGCTCCATTATGAAGATAGCTAATGACATTAGATTCCTGGCCTCAGGACCCAGGTGTGGTCTCGGGGAATTGAGTTTACCTGAGAATGAACCCGGATCATCCATTATGCCTGGTTTGTATTTTTATATAATAATTTTCTCAACTCCATTCAGATATACAAATGTAGGAATATTCAGATAGGGAAGTTTGGCACTCTGTTCTCTCTGCCTAATTGTGAGGGATGTGGGTGAGAGGATATAATAAACGGGTCCTCCTAATTGAATGAAATTGTAGATTGTCGTCTAGAACCAATGTCTATAAGGACAATAATAATTATGGCAAGTAGGAATATTATGTGAAATATTATTTCATGTAGGAAATGTCTCGCTAAACCGGAAACGATACAACATATAATTTCGGGTTGTTCAACAATCGCGCAAACTGAATATACATATAGACATAATCATGTGGCAAAAATAATCCACCAAAATTTAGCTATAAAATATAAATTAATAAATTCGAGAAATATAATTCCATATTATAAATACAACCCGGAATCGGTTTTAGAAGATCAAAATTATAGGCTCTATTATGATAAAACAATTATAACAGATAGAACAATACATCATAATAGACCCGATGTAGTTTTACATAACAAACAAACTAAAATTACTTATTTAATTGACATCGCTGTACCAAATACATTTAATATTCAAACAACCGTCGCAGAAAAAATTCGTAAATATACAGAATTAGCAGGTGAAATAAAAAATATTTGGCATTCTAGGTCGGTATATATAATCCCATTAGTATTATCAGCTACAGGTATAATACCAAAATCGCTAATAAACAATTTAAAAAAATTAGATTTACCGGAAAATTTATACATAAAAATGCAAAAATCGGTCATTATTAATACTTGCAATATTGTAAGACGATTCCTAAATACTGATATTTCAGGCACAATGCTTGTATTTTAGGCCCCGCGCATCTGAGCCTAATCCTGTGATATCCGTGATATCTGGATAGGTGAATTTTTCCCAGTATTAGGCTGATGAGTTTATATGTGAATCATGAATGATAATATGTAGACTCTTCTGGCTGATAATACTGAGAAGTGTGTTGGCAAAGTCATGCCTCCGCGTAAAAAAAAAAAAAAAAATAGTCTTATGAATATCTATCTTCTATATCAGGGGTGTCAAACTCGATTTTGCATAGGGCCATATATTCAATTTAGAATGTGTAGGCGGGCCAGAACAAATAAAAAAAATGTACTGAATTATTACAACATTTTATTTATTTGATTTATGTGCGTCGCCAGCCTCGGACCTATAGGGGGCAACAAAATTTTTAAAAATTGATGTAGCATAAAAAACGTGTGAATAGCGCCGCAGGCTAAATTTTTTTGAGAGTCATAGTGAAGAACGTCATGATGTAGTTTGTTTATTTGAAAATGTATATAATATTTTGCACATTATTTTGCATGTAAATTTATTTTTTATAAAAGTGATAAAAAATTAGCGCCGCAGGCAATTTTTTTTATGAATCTGTTCGATTTTCGTACTAATTTTAGAAAATCATGATGAGAAAAAGATGTTCATTTGTAGAGGAATCGAGTGAAGTCTAAAAACATGATTCTTCTTTCTGTGATACATTGCGATCGCGGGCCGTATTGATACTGCCCGGGGGCCGGATGCGGCCCGCGGGCCGTATCTTTGACACTTCACTGTTCTATATCATATCGCCGCTCGCTTTTTACTTTGACTTAAGCGACAGAGGGTCAACTTTTCAGGAGAGCAATTTAAAGTTTAAAAAAACAGGAAAACCCTGATAACTTTTTTATTTATGAACCGATTTAAATAAGTTGTATGGGGGTTTTGTTCATGAATTTTTTTTCTATTTTTTAGTATATAATGTTTAATAAATATAGTCTCTTTTGTGTGAGTTAGATGGCGCTTAACCCCCCAAGGACGAGAGATTTTTTTTCTTTAAAAATGTGTATTTTTGTGTATAGTTTATGTCTAAATAGTGCAAATAAGAAGAGAAAAATAATAAAAAAAATCTTTCGTTGTGGGTTTTCCGGAAAAGCGCCGTGACCATATGGTCACGTTCGTCCTTAGCGGGGTCAAAATTTCACTGTATGGGATTAGTAATGAAAATACATTAGGTATAAATAATACAAAATAACGATTGCAATATGTTTACATAACGATTCATAAGATATCAGCTATACATAAAAATGTAAAAAGCACAAAAAGTATAATAGGAAAATGAAAATAAATCATATAATAGGAAAATTTTGAAAGAGTCATCAAAGAGTAATCCTGAGAGATTGTACCGAACGAAAAGATACGACAAAAAAAAAAGTCATGGGCGATGGCCCAACATATCGCAACTCTCAAATGGTGGTGGGCAAGTTACTTGGTCAGAGATCTATAAGATATGTGGTTGAAGAGGGTCTCAACCTGGAAACCATGAACAACTACCAGGGGTGTAGGAAGACCACCACTACGATGGACGATTAATCTTGTAAAGTATGTTGGTGTCAATTGGATTCAATGAGTCTTACATAGATAGGAAGGAGATGGAGAAGGCCTTCGTCCACGAGTGGACAGGAGTGAACTGATTAGAAGTAGAAAGAGGACAAATGAAAAGAGTCGCTTCTTCGTTATAGGGAATATCGTCATCCTCAAATTTTCCAACAGGCTAACAATATCATACACAGTGAGACAACTACAACAAGCCAAGATAAAGTGTAAGTAGCAGTAGTGAAGGGTCTTAGAAGTGCGATTCCTATCAAGTTAAGTTTTTGATTTGGGGTGATCAAATAATAGTGGAAACTTATGTAATGCAATAAAACATGTTAACTCCGGCTTCCCTTCTGCAAAAATCAACTTTTTTTGGGACAATTCTAATAGCATACCTACTCCATTCTCACAACACAAGTGTTTCTCACAACATAAGGTTACTACTTGTGTAAATACATTATTATATGTATTTTAATTTATTACTCATCTACGTTTATATTTTCAAAATTTTTACAAAGAAAATTCTTAAAAAATAACGGTAGCTGGAAGGACTAGCGTGTTCATCTGGTAACACCCATTTTTAAGTAAGAATAAAAAGTAGAAATTAAAGTATTGTTGTAACATAAATACTAATTATTGTTAGTAAATTCCTTTATTTTCTAAATTTTATAAACAAAACTTGTAGAAAAACTGAGAATTTTGAGAAATATTGGACTAACCGTCTCGAGGTGAACATTTTCACGAAAAAATAAAAACACCAAATTTGTGCACCTCCTACAAAATAACGAAAGTCCGGCCAACTGCAAATGCAATTTCACAATTAAATACCATATCTAATTTATCGTAATTAGTGTTTAATTACCATCTAACACATTGAGTATATGAGTAATTTGGAAAATTCTGGAAGCTGTTTAGCGTGACCACACGAACACCGTAGTACTTCGGGGGGTTAATGCCTTAATGCCTAACCTGATATTTAGTATAATTCGAAATTTATTAATTCAAAACAAGTAAATGGCCACTTTCCTTAAAATCATGAAAATTCAAAATGACTAACATGCCATTTGTAATCTTCCTCCAAAAAAACAAAATGACTTACACGTCATTTATATATATTTTCTAATAATTCAAAATGACTAACACGCCATTTTTACTCTTCCTCAAAAATATCAAAATGACTAACACGTCATTTATATATTTTTTCTAATAATTCAAAATGGCTAATAGAACTTTTTATGACAAACTGTATCAAGCAGAATGTCTAAATTAGCGCTGAAAATAAAATCGTTATAATTCAAAGTGATTAATGCAACCATGTTTTCCAAACACTTCCAAGTTAAAATGGCTAACACACAAACTCTTGTATTTTATAAAGAATTTTGTGAGTAATAAAAACTGAAGATCAATGTCTTGGAACTCTACGTATTCATCTTCATATCTGTTTCAAAAAAGAAGGAAAGTAAAAGTTTTCTAAATATATTCTTTATAAATATTTCTTAAATAATATATTCTAAATAGGTATATACGTTCGCGCCCATCGCACACAAAACCAACACGTGTATTCACAATGAAGTTGTTAGTTGAACGACCGATAATAATATTTTCAAACCTTATAATTCTGTTTCAAACATTTTGTCTTAAACGACGACAGATGTACCAAATATCAGCTATTGTTATAACCGCAAAAATACTAAAGTGCAAATTCAATTATAAACAATTACTAAGAATGATTAACGCATTACATAAAATTAAAAAGTAACAATCTACTGTGACTAATGGCCATTTTTATTTAATTCAGTATTTAGTAGAAATGACTTAAAAGACATGAAACGACTAATATCCAAAATTCAAAAAGTCTAAACGACAATTTAACATTATTTAGTATCATGTAAATGTGACTAAACGTATAACATGTTAAGATTTAATATTATACGATTTGACTAAAGTGCATCTGTCTTAATAATTTTGATAAGTCAAAAAAGCTAAAGCGCCACTCGCATTGTTTTATGTGTTAAGTTTGTTTTTCTTATAAACCAAACATTCATGAATTGTGAAAATTTTGCAAAACAAAGCGCCATTCGCGATTTATAAGTTGTAATTTTCGTCGCTTTACCTATTTTTTGAAAGATAAAAGTTGGTTTTTCATTTGACTAAACGACCAAAAAAGCTCTCTGATTGACCTTGAACTTGGACCATTCGACGCAGCTCGTCGAGACGATTCCAATGATATATATAACTCATTTTATACCTAAGTGGCGCTTAAGTCAAAGTAAAAAACGAACGGCGATATGTATTATTATAGTAGAGAGACAGCTGGAGTTCCACACCACAGAGAACAATCCTGTCAATACAGACACTGAGTCTAGATACAGTTTAAGAAGAAGAAGAAATATGAAAAATAACAAAAACACTGTATTTTACTTCCATGAGCTTATTGCACACAAAGCAGAGATTTTTCGAAACTTATTAATGCTTCATCTTCAGTGGGGATTTATAAACTAAAGATGAAGCTTGGAAAGATCTCTGAGTTGCGTACAATAAACTCGTGGAAGTAAAATACAGTGTTTTTGTTATTTTTCATATTTGTTGAAAAGTACTTCCATAAAGTTAATCTTCCTACAACCACCAAGTCATATTATAGTATTGAGAATATGCATACACATACATCTATTGCTTGTTTTCCGTGGGTCGCATTACCAGATTCTTATATTCATGCTACTTTTGCATAGAAACTCTCCTTTTCTTGCCTCCGCTGTTCAACACAATAGTCAATCTGATTTCATACTACAACATATTGTATGGTAATTGCAGGTAAAGTGAATCCCACACAATGTGAAGCCATCACCATGGTGGCAGCTCAGGTGATGGGGAACCATGTGGCCTGCACTGTGGGAGGATCCAATGGACACTTTGAACTCAATGTCTTCAAACCCATGATTGTAGCCAATGTATTGAGGTCCTCCAGGTTACTAAGTAAGTTACATATACTAGTACTCATCTAGATATTATCTTATGACAGTATAATGACTAATGTGTCTTGTCTATATGTCTGTTTGCCTAGGTGACAGTTGCAATGCCTTCAGAACAAACTGCGTAGATGGAATTATAGCAAATAAAGAGAACATTGCTAAAATCATGAGGGAGTCCCTTATGTTAGTCACAGCACTCAATCCTCACATTGGCTATGATAAGGTAATAAAACATACAACAATATTCATATCTAGACTCTATTGAGATATTTCAACCCACAACTCACCTTTTGGAGCAGAAGTGGTGCTCCAACTAACGGAGGTGACCGTGTACTTTGTGGATGTTGGTAGAAGATTTGGCAACTGCAGGACTTTTAATTGGCTTGGCTCCCATCACCAATGTCGACTTACTCCACTTCATGGTGCAACCTTTTCTAGCTTATTGTGAAGTGTACAAAGATGTATTCAAATTAACACCTGCGTGGATTAGTGCAGATTAATGTTTATATTTATTTATTTAAAAAACATACACGGCACAATACCATTTTTAAACATACGCCAACGTTTTAAACATATAAACAAAGTTCCAAATTACTTGTAATAGATATAACTGTGTGTGTTCTTATACACAGCATTTACTGGTTACCCCATTATTTTGATATTCTGGGATGTTGTAGTAGTAAATTAATACATATTGTCTATTGTTTCCAGGCTGCTAAGATTGCCAAGACGGCCCACAAAGATGGATCTACCCTCAAAGAAGCTGCCTTGAAACTGAAATTCCTAACTTCAGAAGACTTTGACAAGTGGGTGAGGCCCGAGGAGATGTTGGGCCCCAAGTGAAGTGGTCTAGTCCTAGGGAACAATAAGTAAATTATTAAGTATCTTCCATTGCATCACAGAGTCATTATATTTTTTATTTATTATTTGTAAATAGCCGGTGTATTGTATGAATATGGATTGTGTTAATTCTGTGCAGCATTTGAATCACTTTGTATAATGAAATATACATTGAATCATCCCATCTCCACAGTGTTTGTTACTATGTAATCCTAGCTGATGTTGACATTGACTCTCAGACATTTAGTGTGGTGCAGGCGCGGAGCTACCTAAGAACATGATTCCCATTGAGTTACCTTTTGGATAAAATGATAGGTATAATAGTGTCTAATCTGACGTAATCCAATAAGAAATGTTAACCCCGACTTCCCATCTGCAGAAATCCACTCTTCGCCACTGGTGTGGTGTGACAGGACTACATATGATATCAGGACAAGTTTACAGAATATTGAAGGAACATGCAAAATATCATGAGGTTTATACAAGTGTACAGTGACTCCATCAGTACTCCCAGTGGCGTAGCGTGAGTTTCAGCCGCCCGGGGTGGAAGGCAAATCCTCCTCTCTCTTATTTAGGCGTATAAATCCAAAATTCTCAAAATTTACAGGAATTATAAAGAACTTTTAGGCTGGAGCGGGACAACTAAAATTTGGATATTGATAGAGTATAAAAAGAGAAAAAACAGCACCGCAGGTGAAATTATTTTGAGTTTTTATGAAACAAATGTGATTTGATGGATTTTTGGAACTTCCACTAATCTACTAACTTCTTAGGTGAGGAATAGCGGAGATAGGAGCCACCTAGCACGAAATTTGTATGAAAAATAATGATAAGGGGCTCCTATCTCCGTTGTTCCTTAACTAAGAAGTTGGTGAAATCCAGCATAGGTGTTCCCACTGTAATTATTGTATAGGATTAAAATATTTATTGTTTGATGTAAAGATTAGTAAATGTTTATAATTAGTATCCAGTAACCTCATTACATTTTATAAAGTGGAAGATAGTGAGTTTCAATCAAGGACACTGATGTCTGGCAGTGGTCCCTGGTACCTGCCTAGTAGTTATACCAGGTCTTATCACCAGGAAGTTGATAAACAATATAGGAATTTAATTACTACAAGTACCTCCCGCCTACAGTCACATTGCTCTACAATCATGTGGCCTCATTGTGTTACAAGGATCCTGGCTTACATACAAACCTATAGTATACTCCTTACATCATTCTGTAGACAGACTTGCAGGGATGGTAACATAAATAAAATACAATATTCTAAATTGCGCAATATAGATTTATGTATATATAATATAATATAAATATATAACAACTACAATACATTTGGTTAAATTAATAATACTACATACTGTTTAACAGATGATAATAGTAAGTACCTACTTAGTACTTAGCTTCTCTATGGAATAATAATACATACATACTAACAGAAAATATTACACTTTATTTGGAAATTAATTCATTATGTGTTGTGACTAGACATCCTGACTACCTGCACATAGTGAAGTACCTACTACGTGCATCACTCTCAGCCGAGTGGAAGGAAATAATACAGCCAACAGATTGATAAATGGAAAAAGCTCAAATATGTTTTCAGTATCCCAATATGGCCACACATAGGTTATATGGGAAGTTACAATTCAACTAGAATCAGTCCATCTTATAAATACTTGTAAAATTAAACTCTAAATAATAATTAAATAACAAAATGCAAGAATAATAAAAACTATTATACAATTTGTTTTAACATAAAATATTCTCATATTGCATTGTATTGGTTTAGTATTTGGGAGAAATTAATGTAATTACACTTTACTGATAACATTATTACTATTACAGAACAAATAAAACCCATTTACTTTGCATTTTTTTATATAAAAAGATCTGGGCTTACCAACACAAACCCAAATACATTGCACTTAGGCCCTTAACTTAACTTGCAAGTTAGTAATGTTTGTAGTAACGACATTACATGACTGTAAGTTGGTTCCTCTTATTGGCCAATCTTGTTAAAACTACGTAATTATTCTTACATCAGAATAATGCCAAATTAATTCATGTGCTAGAGAAATTATATTATTGACACGAGATATTGTTTATAGTTTCATTTAAAAAATAAAATAAATGGCAATTAGACTAGTAGTGTTACAGTTGTACTGCACATACAATAGGTTTATAAACAGGAATAACATGTTTGTATAAATGAAAAACACAATACATAAAATCAAACACATTTCACACTCAAAAAATAATAAAACATATGACAAAATCAAAACACTTAATTAACTATAAGTCACGTCACTTCTAATAGCAGATCTTTGTATAACACGTAGGTGTACATACACTCTATGGATATACTAGTAGCTGGACAACTAACTCAGTCGCATATTCACTCAGATAATCAGTGAACATTTCATGTGAAGTTTTGTCTAATGGGACAGTCTCCTTCTACACAACAACGACTAACAATGGAAGAACAGTGTCAGACTGTGCACAGGACTGTGGTTATGTATCCAGATACTGGTATATATGAAGTACAGTACATATAGATCTATGTCTAGTAGAGACACAATCATGATGCATTAATATAATCTTTGGTGCAATCAACAAACCTTCCATACAAATGAAATAATACTTCAACACATTGGTGAAATTATAATTGATGTACTATAGTGTATATACAATGTATGTGATTAACATGTTGAGATAAATTAAATGTGAGATCTTGGATTTGGTCTTTGGTGAATTAGATTGAGATTCAATCTCTAATATTAAATAATGTAATTCCTAGTAAAATATTACAAAGAATCTATAATGGAATGTATTGTATTCAATTACCTACTTTATTATTTCACTCTATAATATTAGATTCAATCCTCTTGTAAAAGTTAGAATCCACCGGACAGACCAAGTAGGTTCCTTCATGAGAGACAAGAAGTAAGTTCCAAAACTCAACATAAATACAGTACAGACAGGACAGTGGTGCAACTTGCGGGTAGGGACTGTACATAGTACTTCAATGGAAAACTCTCAAAATATAAAACAGTAAATAATCAAATGGAGAAGAAAAATAATCATTATGACATCTACTACTGAGATATGTTCTGTTAAATTACATATGTGTTAGTGTTATATGTATCTTACAAGGAATGAATATGTGTGTGTGTGTGTATCAATCTACTTTACATAAAGACATCCTTTATATTCTGGAATTGCCGCACGGCCAAGTCAACTGGCAGATCAAACTTATAGGCAGTCAGTCGATCTAAACTCTGTAAACTGTCTTGGAAGCCGGTGTTTGTCACATAACTCGTAGGTGAATAACATAACTGTACCAGGGTTTTATTTTTAAAGAGTAAATTCAACCAGGCAACTAACTTGTTAGCATTGAGACCCGCGCATACGAATGCTTTGAAATGTGAATCGTGACTCCTCTTGTATGGCTTGTGAGACGTGATGATGGCTCCTATGGCACTTAACATACTTTGTTTGTTAGATATGGCAGTCCCTCCTACAATATCAAGATTAAAGCTCTCAGATAACTTACGCGCCGGAGTGGAATTATAACTGTCTCCATTGTTGATTTGATAAAACTTTAAAATCAAGTCCCACGCGTGCATGTGTTTGGAGTCGTAACTCTTTCTCATAGGAAAACAACCGATGAATGGAACTACACTAGTCATGTCTCCTCCCACTGGCTGCAAGCCGTGCTGCATGAGATCTCTCATGTTGAGGGCCAGGTGCTTCCTGACAGCTGTGGTGAGAGGAACATTAGGTAATGTTACGGAGTTATCTTCCGAGTCACTGTCGTAGTTCTCCATGGCGGAGTTAGGTGGAGATGAAGTATGCTTGACTAGATTAAGTACTGCGTCTATAGACATCTCCAGGCGAGCCCTCAGGTCCCCCCAGTGGTTGAAGACATTCATTCTCTTGAGATCATTCTTATGGAATACGTGTGGACTGCAACCAAACTGTGATGCGGCAAACATTTGTAAGAGAGAAACTATTTTCTTCATGAGATTTACCGTCTCGGCTCTCAACTCATCGTTCCTCGCAGAAGCCGAGTTGATTTTACATTTTCCAGATTCAGGTGCCTGAGGTTTAGAAGTATTCTTGTTGAGTTGTAATTCCTCGGCTATTGTAGGTGAAGTGTTTTTCAATGAACTGATGAACTTCTCCATGTCCTCCACTTGTCCCTGCAGTTGTGTGATGATGTCCTGCGTGTGGCCCTCCCCCCTCCCCCTGGCCGCCCCCTGGGGGCACTGTGCCTGGTGCTGCAGCTCCTCCCTGGTGAGGGGCTGCCAGCCCTCCCTGAGGGAGGCACTCACACTCTGCCTCAAGTCACTCATCGCACTGCTCTTGTACTGAAGTCTCTCCCTCGCACTCACACTGCATGACTTGTCATCTTTAGAGAAGTCGTCCAATTCTTTGAGTTGCTTCTTGAGTTGTTCTATAAAGGCCATCTGTTTGATTCTCTGATCCTTTAACTTTTCATCCAATAGATAACACTCTTTGCAGGAATCCGAATGCTCTGGATAAGTCTGAGTGACTCCAGTCCCCAATATGGCCCCCAAATCGGGAACTCCTCTAAAAATGAATTCTTCTAAAGACATCAACATCTTCTCCTTGTCTCCCGCTGGCGCCTCCACAATCTGCCGAAGTCTGAACTGCACTTGCGCCAAATGTGAAGTCAAGGAAAACAAGGAGGAGGAAAGTATTTCTTGTTCTTCCTCCAGAGCCCTGAGGCGCTGCACCTCACACGTGCCCCCCTCCCAGTCCTCCTCGTCACTCAGGTGGTCCATGGCGGCCCCCAGTGGCTCACATCTTTCTTCTTCCCACACATTTCGCCCCTCGTAATCATCTGTATCACTGGTATATGTTTCCATATTTCAAGGACTACAATAACCTCACTGCCATCAGGAATCAACAACAGATTATTTTTTAAAGCAACTGGTAAATGATAACATATTGAAGTGAATGAAGCGAACTTACAAAACTCAAACGATGAAAACAAAACTTATTTAGTGATAATAACACAATATCGTATGGAACAGAACGAAGTGAAGTTGACGTTTTTCCTTGACACTTTAATTTGACGTCATTGTAGTGTTGCCCGTGCAGAAGAAAATCGATTTCGGGGTGTGACGTCAAACTGAAAGGGTAGTACGGTAGCTACTAAAGTTCGGGCAATGTGAACACCTCCATTTTGGGTCTTATATGTTAACAGTTTTGGAATTATCACAGAAAGACCATTTTAATCGCTACAATCGAAGTGTATAAAATTAATAATACATATTATGAACCCGCTATTTTTTAAAAATCGTACCAACATGTTTTGTTTAATCTGATGTAATTTTTTTATTAGGGATAAAATTACAAAGATTACAAATACAAACAAAATGCCTCGTTAGAACTTTATAATAGATAAAAACTACCTGCCAACTCCCCAAAATTTAGCACAGCTCGTGCTTTGTAGAGTAGCTAAACATAAATATAACAATCCGTTTTATTTATGTATGTATGACGTGTCATTCAGTATTCGTTACTTATTAAAAGAAAGCATTCCTGGTGTAAAAGAAATACGAAATGAGGAAACATAAACATACACTTACATACGGGATCCGGACAAACGGCCGAAAGGACAATTGGCCGACACGGACAAATAGCCGACACGACCAATGGCCGACTGGTACAAATGGCCGACATGACCAACTGGCCGACTGGTACAAATGGCCGAAAGACAAAAAGCCGAAATCCAAATGGCCGACAAGTAGAGTAGGCCGAAATCCAATAGGCCGACAAGGACAACTGGCCGACAAGGACGAATGGCCGACATGTCGATTGCCCGACAATGACGTTTTCAAGATAATAGTTAACAAGCATCGCCCAGCAGATATGGGACGTTAATAAACACCGAGGGACTTCAAAGGAGGTTTGTGGACTGCCTCAATCGCCTTATGGGCCTGGACATCGATGACTATAAGCGAGCGATTCATCATCACGGAATTCCTTCTCTTGAAAACAGGAGTAAAATCAACGGGCCTTCACTGGTTTGCTTTCTGTTTTTGTTTAATTGTTGACATGTGCTGTTATAACTGTTTGTGCTCATGTGACTAAATAAATAAATAAACCGTGAAAATGAATGATGACCGGTTAGGTCACACCCTCACTCACCCACTCCGTTGACACACACACACACACACACACACCCTCACACACACCCTCACACACACACACACACACACACACACACACACACACACACACACGCACGCACACACACACGCAAACGCACCCTCACACACACACACACACACACACACACACACACACACACACACACACACACACACACACACACACACACACACGCACGCACGCACGCACGCACCCACACACACACACACACAAAGGATTACGAATCAAAAATTAGAATCCTAGAATATTGAATTTTGTCACCGCGGCGATCGAAAAACTGAACGAAGGTGTCGAATTTCACGAAAAACAAAAAGTGCCGATATCTCGAGAATGAGCGATTTTTTTACTAACTTTTTCTTGTCAGTCATGAGCTGGTCTATCACCCCTCCACGGGATGATGTTGATTTACGGGACACCTGTATAATCATACGTAGGCCCGAGTTGGGCACTTGTACTCGTCAATTTTTACATACCATAAATATCATAAACAAGCTATTATGCAATACACGATAAGGATTGTCTAGGTGGTACTGCCTGTACAGATTCAAGAGAAAGAAATCAAATCTATCGACGCCGATTGGAGCGTAGAGTTCCAATAATTGGCGTTTCGTCAGAGGCATACATGGGCATAACAGGATCAAATGCTAAACTGAGTGTATAAGGTCAGCATTCACGTCAAACAGTAATCGGCGCTAACTTTGACCACACATTCTGGCAGTAAGAGGAGGTCTGTAGATAGATTTACGTTTTTCAAAATCTTCTAGGTATTTTTAACTTTTAAAATATTTACATACGAAAATGCAAAGGCGATTTTGTATGGAGACTGGACCAAGAGCCTCGGGAGAGCTACGGGTTTTCTTTTTTTAAAATTGAATGAATAATAAGTTCGTGACTCAGGTCAATTGGTGATCTAACAGGAAGCAGATCTAGCAGGAACCAGGGGGCCTCAGGATCGCGGGGCCCTGGGCAAGTGTCTACTGTGGCTAAAGGGGAAAGAGGGGCTGGCGAACACAGTTGGTACATGTGCGATTGTAATTTATTTGTAAAATAAACTGGTAATTCGTAAAATATTTTTGTTGAATATGTGACTCTTCCACAATAATGTTCGTAAATTTCTGTAAGTACGTAAAAATCTGACAGCGGTTCCCATAGACAATAAAAAAATGACAAGTCGATTTGTAAAAAAAGTGACGTGTAGAAGATACGTCAATAATTAAAGAGTATTTTGGAATATTTATCAATAAATTGTTTTTATGTACATAGCGTGCGAAGGGAAATATCGCGATGTTAGATTTATTCACCATCTTCAGTAAGGGAGGCATTGTCCTTTGGTACTTCCAAAGTACTAATGAAATATTCTCACCCTCAGTAAATGCTTTGATACGCAGTGTTATCTTACAGGTAAAATGTTATTGTAATTAACACATATGTTACGTTGTTGTCTACTACAGTGTTTGCACATGGTGTTCTATGTAAAGTTGATCTCACAAATCCTGGCTGTGTAGTTTGTGATATTTAGATATTTAATAACATCAATCATGTCACAGTTTTATGGGAACCACAAGTGTAATTTGAACAACCTCATTCAGTGAGGATTACACATAATTATGCCAAACATATTTAGAACATCAAGGCACTCCTATATCACGAATTTTGTATTAAATAGGCTTTAGCCCTACATAATAATAACTTTGAAAGAGTTACCCTCATCCATGCTTGAGACACCCACTGGTTACTAGATAGTTAATCGCCTTTACAGTTGGATTAACCTCGAGCATTTTGTGTTTTATTTGAGATGCCATTCTACTTCACAACACTAATAAATAAGTTTTTGTTTAGGAAAGAACGGGCAACAACTCATATGATCACAAATCATTAAAACTTCAATACAAATTGGATAATGAATTTGAATTAATATTTGTGGTGGCGTATCAGAAGATACTACAATTATCTTACATTGATAAGTTTCTGAATGACATACATTTAGAGTTTCGTGACAAATATAAGAATGAATTACAAAATGGAAGCTACTTTCAAGATTACGCATTTAATTCTGTTTTCAAGAGAGTTCTGGAAGGAGCCGAGCATTGGGGTATGTTGCATATATACACTATGTCTTATATAATGTATACTCAATGTAGGGCACAGCTAACTCACAGTGAAGATTGATTGAAATAAAACAATAGTGTCTTCTTGTAGGGAAGAGCCAAGCCAAGATTCCTAAGCAAATGAGAACGTTTGAAGATTCAGTCAAGTCCAAGAAGACTGTGGCGTCAATGATTGAAAGAAAGGGAGAGGAGAAAGAGAACAAAAAGAGTGGTAAGAATCATTAGTTCCTCTTGTAGTGAAACATCCATTACTTCCTTCTACTAAACAATCTCTTCCACACAACAATTCATACAAGAGAGAGACAGACAGTAAGGCTCAATATACATAATACATATCACTTGTGTTGATGTCTCAGGTTGCTTCCTATAATATATATACTCTACTAATCATATGGCGTGTATGATGAAACAAATTATTAACCCAAGGCCATCATCAGCTGTAATGGCTTAATACATATTAATAATATTTGAATAAGTCATTTCTTTTACAGTAAAAATAGTGGAAGCTAAGAAGCCCGAAGTAAATGGGAAAATTGAAGTGAATGATGATCTGCCTGAAGATATCATCGCAGCCAACAGAGCCAAGTTGGCTCACAAGATGGCCTCTAAAAACAAAAAGCCAGAGAAGGTGTAAGTATCTGTAAAGAGAATTATAAAGCAACTTATCACAATTCACGTTAATTCTTGATGTAATATTTTAGTGCCAAGTCGCCTAAGAGTCCTCAAGTTGATAAAGCTGGCAAGAAGCCTCGTGTTTGGGACTTGGGAGGAAACAATCGTGATATGCCAGAGCTGGATAGATCCAAGGATGATCCTAATAATATACAAGTCAAGTCGGACTTCACACCTGAAGCTGAGGTGAGTTACACTATACAGTACACTAATACTGGGATATTATTTCATTGGATTGATTTGAATATGATTATAATATGAGAATTTTCTCAACGAAAGGCGGCAGATATCAACATTCACATAATAACTTATGCGAACTCCCTTGGGGAGGGGAGCAGGATGGATGTTCCGACGCTTACGAGTCGGCTTTGGCTGGCTTAAGTGATCACTTTATGCCCAGGGCAACGTTCACCCATTCCACCACATCCTGCTACCAAAATGAAATTTTTGGCCGTTGAGTATATAATACTTAACAACCTATTTCATATGCACCCAATTTCAGATACTACCGCCATCCGTTGAGGAGCGGTGTAACCTTTAGCAACCTATATTATAGTGAGATCTACCCACTTCTATAGGCGCCGGGAGCATTACAGCTTCCACCTTTTTGGTTACTGTGACCAGTGGAATTATGAGAGGAAGATACCTAAATCATTTAGGTATTACTGGCTTTTCATGTCTGCATCTCGCAGATGGCATATGTTGAGAATTTTCTCAACGAAATTTAGGTATCTTCCTCTCATAATTCCACTGGTCACAGTAACCAAAAAGGTGGAAGCTGTAATGCTCCCGGCGCCTATAGAAGTGGGTAGATCTCACTATAATATAGGTTGCTAAAGGTTACACCGCTCCTCAACGGATGGCGGTAGTATCTGAAATTGGGTGCATATGAAATAGGTTGTTAAGTATTATATACTCAACGGCCAAAAATTTCATTTTGGTAGCAGGATGTGGTGGAATGGGTGAACGTTGCCCTGGGCATAAAGTGATCACTTAAGCCAGCCAAAGCCGACTCGTAAGCGTCGGAACATCCATCCTGCTCCCCTCCCCAAGGGAGTTCGCATAAGTTATTATGTGAATGTTGATATCTGCCGCCTTTCGTTGAGAAAATTCTCAACATATGCCATCTGCGAGATGCAGACATGAAAAGCCAGTAATACCTAAATGATTTAGGTATCTTCCTCTCATAATTCCACTGGTCACAGTAACCAAAAAGGTGGAAGCTGTAATGCTCCCGGCGCCTATAGAAGTGGGTAGATCTCACTATAATATAGGTTGCTAAAGGTTACACCGCTCCTCAACGGATGGCGGTAGTATCTGAAATTGGGTGCATATGAAATAGGTTGTTAAGTATTATATACTCAACGGCCAAAAATTTCATTTTGGTAGCAGGATGTGGTGGAATGGGTGAACGTTGCCCTGGGCATAAAGTGATCACTTAAGCCAGCCAAAGCCGACTCGTAAGCGTCGGAACATCCATCCTGCTCCCCTCCCCAAGGGAGTTCGCATAAGTTATTATGTGAATGTTGATATCTGCCGCCTTTCGTTGAGAAAATTCTCAACATATGCCATCTGCGAGATGCAGACATGAAAAGCCAGTAATACCTAAATGATTTAGGTATCTTCCTCTCATGATTATAATATGTTGTTAGATTGTTGGACAAATGCAAGGTGGAATCCGTGACTTGGAAGTGGAGTCTGAAGAGGAATACAGTAGTGAGGAGGAGGAGGAGGCCAGTGGACAACACACCAAGAAGGACGTTAAATCTGGAGGGATATTTAATATGTTTAAAGGTACCTACCTCCACACCTCCGTACATTATCCAATACATTGTGTCTCCCACTCGCTAGACTAACATGAACTCTGTAATATTGCATTCAAGTTCTGTCATTTCCTTGCCCATGGTTTCACTTTCACCTCAATATTAATATTCTAATGTGAATGTAGATGACACTATGTATAGTAGGCATTGTATGTTGGAAGTTCATTTGGTAATTAATTTATTTGTTTTGAAGGATTGGTTGGATCCAAAGCTCTCACATCTGAGAGCATGAAGCCATGTTTGGACAAACTACAGGATCATCTGATAGGCAAGAATGTTGCTTCTGATATTGCAAAGAAGTTGTGTGATTCGGTTTCTGCAAAATTGGAAGGAAAGGTAAGAAAAAATCAGTTTTGTGTTAGGCGATAACTTTAGAGAATAGAATGTAGATAATACTTGTAACAATATAATATAATATTAAATACCTAATTGGCTATGGGGAGATGACTGATAAAGTTGCTGGCTGCGTGTCCTTACATTGGATTAGAAGCAGTTGAAAAATTCAGTTTGGAATCAGTAAAGTACTATTTACGAAATTACACTAGAAATTATTAGGTTACTATTATTATTAAACTAGAGGGTACCTACCCGTGAAAATCACGGAGGCTTGTTTAAATATGTTTTTGTCTAACCACCTATTACTATTCCATCCTTCAAAGTTCCTCGAGTAAACACAGGAAGATCACAAGGCTCCGTCTTTTCCCCGTCTCTCCAATATCGTCATGAAAGTCGTAAGACCAGATTCATATTGTCGACTTTTTTAGTTGGCACCCACCCCTGAAAGCCACAAAACTCCTCTTACATGTCTACCTACATACATAGGTACTTTACACACATATAGATGGTGGGTACTTTAAATAGTTCGATTTGCAATCTTTACGTGTATAGGTACGTACCATATAGTATGTATGAGAATTCTATTTTCATTTTCTGTTACGTTGTATAAAATGGTACTTACTTGATTATTTCCACCAAAGAAATATTTCAAAACTATTTTCATTCATAATTTCATTAGTAGGTACGGTATCATTCGATATTTCAAATTTTTCTTTCATAAAAGTTTAAAATAGTGAGACTTCGACGAAAATGTCTAGCCACCAACGAAGGCGTCGCTGCTTTAAATTTACATACATATTTATCGAACTTGCAAAAATTTCCAATGGGCAAGCGTTACATACCTACATGACTTGGATAATACGAGTATTATGTAATGGAATTCTTTTTCAAAATTTGTCTATTACATTAAAACTATGTGGTTTTTCAGGTTTTGGGAACATTTGAGAGCATTGCAAAAACAGTGAAAAACACTCTGACTGATTCATTGGTGCAAATATTATCTCCCAAGAGGCGAGTTGATATTCTGCGAGATTGTTTGGAGGCGAAGAAGAAAGGGCGACCATACGTCATGTCATTCTGTGGGGTGAGTCACTCATTCACTCAGTCAGTAAGGGAATTTAATACAAATTTATTTGCAATGTTTGCCTTAAGAACTGTGGACATTTTTCAGGTAAATGGTGTTGGTAAATCTACAAACTTGGCCAAGATATGTTTCTGGTTAATTGAGAATGAGTTGTCTGTACTTATTGCGGCTTGCGATACATTCAGAGCCGGGGCAGTGGAACAGTTGAGAACTCACATGAGACACCTGAATGCCTTGCACCCCCCGACCAGACACGGGGGGAGGCAGATGGTGCAGCTGTATGAGAAGGGATATGGTGAGTGCTGCCCCCCACTGATACTATTTATTATTTATATCCTACAACTCTGTATTAATACTCATATAATGTTTCTATATATTCAGGTAAAGATGCAGCTGGTATTGCTATGGAAGCCATACGCTTTGCAAATGATTCCAAGATTGATATTGTGTTGATTGATACGGCTGGGAGGATGCAAGATAACGAGCCGCTCATGAGAGCCTTGTCCAAGTTGATTAAAGTCAATGAGCCGGATCTTGTGTTGTTTGTGGGGGAGGCTCTGGTAGGAAATGAAGCCGTAGACCAACTTGTTAAATTCAATCAAGCGCTGGCAGATTACAGCTCCTCTACAAATCCTCACATCATTGATGGTATTGTGTTGACAAAGTTTGATACGATTGATGATAAGGTGGGAGCGGCTATATCCATGACTTATATTACGGGGCAGCCTATTGTATTTGTGGGAACTGGACAAACTTACACGGATCTAAAGGCATTGAATGCAAAGGCTGTTGTTAATGCCCTTATGAAATAGTGAAACATAGTTGCCTTAAACAAACTCCATATTATATTATTATATACCTACATAATATATTATATTACTACATACCTGTAAACATTATAATATAATGTATTTCTTTTGTTTTAAATGTCGCCACGTACAATGTTTTGTAACATCTGTAATGTTGCCATTTTCCACACCTCCAGGTTTTTTCAAAAATAAATTTAATTTACATAGTAATAATAATAATAACCATACATTGATTAATTTGGTATGGCTCTCCATAAATACTATTTTACGTTGTATTGTAAGTACACTAGTGGTGTTATTTTCTGTACATTGATTCTAAAAATAATAATCAGTTCTACATTTATTTAACACACCAACTTACACATGAAGGATCTTTTATACAAACAATACAAATATTTTCCACTATTCATGTGTGAGAAGTGCGTTTTTTTTAATCTTTGACTTCCAAAGCCATTCACCAAGTTTTTTTTATAACTGATAAAATATTTAAATTTCCATTTTGGCTGATAAATGTGTTATTGTGAAACTTTCCAGTCTCCAGTAATGTAACTTGGTGGACTACCATGGTATGGTGTGATGTTACAAATACAAATGAATACATTTTGCATTTCATTCAGTAATTTTGTGTTGCTTGGTTAATAGAGGAAGTATTTTACTTAACTTCACTGTGAATTCCTCTTAAAATAGTTTGTGATTATATTTATTAATGTATTTGGTTTTTATTATAATAAAGGGTATGTTGATTACATATTTAATTTGTTTATTTTAAAAAGAACCCAAATGAGCCACTGATATAGTGTGAGAAATCTTCATATATTATTGGAAAATTTATTTAGGTACGTACTTAGTCATTACAGAATCAGTAAGTGATCAGTGTGCATTCAGCATTACTTACTAGTGTTTACAGTTTCAGAAGTAACGCAATTATTCAGCAGGGTCTTGAAAGCAAAATAAATCATTATGGAAGGTTTGATTATTAAAAAGTCTCCATTTAGACGAAAGTTTACACAAGGTCTAGTCTTATGGCACCAGGGTTGCCTTCCAAAAAGGTCCCCCTATGTGGTTTTTCGCATTTATTAGCAATATGACAAGAAATAAGAGAATGCGATCAATGACAAGAATAATCCTTACAAAATTTTCTACAAAACATGTTCCATACATTTCAAAGTCCATAGGAATATATTTCATATAGAATTGTGCCGTGCCGCTGGCCACTAAAGAAAAAGATGAGAAAAAGTTGTTTTAAAAATCCCGGTGGCATGAAAGCAGACCGCATATGGGAGAATGACGTCACCGCCGGTGATTAGCCGGTGATGCGCCGCCGTTGTCTGCATATTATGGGGTACAGTTAGATACCAGTAGATACACAGATACATTTGTATGTGTATTAGGTAGGTAGATGGTTTGAATGCTTCACTAGCTTACAGCTTACTAAACCATGTGTTGCTACATTTTTTATGAATAAAGATTTTGATATGCACATAAAAATAAGATTTTGGGCTCTTTTCTATAAAAAATTCCGCCAATGTACATGAAATATCTTCGCAAGCTTTGAGCGAATTGAATTGAAATTTGTGTAGGCCATGTTACCTGAAGAATGCCATGGATAATTACTATGTAACCATAGAATTAATTTTCAATTGTTATGCATACATAGTATAGTTGTGTATTATATAATATTTTTAACCAATATTTTGAGTAGAAAATATTTGTTTAAATGCCTACTTGTATCCATAGCTACTACTATTCGTTCACGGCAGAGAGGACAGAGTGCCACTACATTGTCATATTCTTGGATACACTCTTTGCTTGCGTCACATTCATGAAATTCGTCATACACACATGTTTATTCATTTAACTCGCAGTACACAATTTAGAGTGTTTTATGTCTCTATGGAAAAAAAATGATGATTTTAGTATAGGTATGTATGGATTCGCTTAGAATTTGGACAAACTAACATTCAAGTGGTTCGCTTGCCACTCATTACAATATTAGTTCATTGGTGTGAACATTAACTTGTAATTCATGTCACTTGGATAAATTCGATTACGCATAGACTAAGACAGTAAGCGAATTCATTCTAAAATCAACATTCTAGAATATGAAATAGAATATACTATTAGAACATATTATATATTTACTCCTTGTTTCATATAACTTGGCCACTGGCTACATATATAGTAATTCTATACAAAAAGTGTGACAAGACGGATGAAACGAAATGTAGAATATACTATGTATGTATTAACTTGGTATTAACCATGACGAAGCCTGCGATAGTATAGTACAAGCCTACATCCTCGAATTCCATCACCACCATGATCGGTGACGTCACCTTGTATCGGTGACAAACACCTTGTCTCGGTGACAAACACTTGAACTACGGAATATTTTTTCCCATACATTTTCTCCCACTATTGGTGACGTCATCATCGTCAAATGTCAGTTGGGCCCGGCCTGTATGACCAATATGGCGCTGGCCTCGACCATGATTTAAATAATTATTTAGGTACTTTAAGGAGTACAAACTTTTATACTTAACACTTAAGTACTTGAAAACGATTTGTTTTGTGTCGGATTTGGAGCCTTGTAATTTTTTTTTTTTTTTAAAAAGGATCTGGACTTGCATACACAAACCCAAATACTTTCCTGCACACCTTGCACTAGGCTAAAAGCCTGTATCGCAAAGTGTGGAATACATCGCCAGCTAGTGGATGTTAATTTTCCAAATTATTGTATCCACACTGTTCATATTTCGGAAGAGAATAACTTGGCATATAAATTATAATTACCATTCACTAGGTAACTCTGAGCTTTCATCTTTATATTCACAAAAACTTGGTAGTATTAAAGACATTATCAAAGATTTTTCCGTAATCTACACGCTCATGAACTTTCCCGCTAACAACAAAACTGTGAGAAGAGAATCTGTCAAACGCGCGCGAGTTCTATTCAAAGATTTTTCAGTAACCGATGCACAAATCTTTCAAATTGCGCGCGCGTTCGTTCGGCTAACCACAGCGCAACATCGGCTAGCATCGGCGGTGACGTCATTCTCCCATATGCGGTCTGCTTTCATGCATCCCGGTGGGCTGTGTGTACTCCTTGTTTCATATAACTTGGCCACTGGCTACATAGTAATTCTATACAAAAAGTGTGACAAGACGGATGAAACGAAATGTACGTGTGGAGGATTTTTTTTGTTCGCAGGATGTTCGTCGAGTGTTCGTAAAAACATGGTAAAAACCATAGAGAATAAAAAAATGGATCGTTGTGAAAATTCGTGCGTGTATTGGAAGTTTAACGAGTTTGTTATAAATAACCTAAAATAAGTGATGCGGACCCCTTGTTACTTTTATATTAATCCAAATAAAGTAATTCAAAAAACACTCTGAGTACGGAGAGCTTAATGTGCAATAGCATTTTACTTTACCATCGTTTGTTCGATGTATGACAGACATGACGGAGATGTGATTCC
Organism: Ceraclea dissimilis; assembly: GCA_963576895.1. NCBI lineage: Eukaryota > Metazoa > Arthropoda > Insecta > Trichoptera > Leptoceridae > Ceraclea > Ceraclea dissimilis. The sequence goes on from OY756372.1 coordinate 17,080,569, forward strand.
TCCATGCTTGTCTACTCCGCCGCTCACATGACCTGTTTATTTGTTCCCGTGATCAAATTGTGAAAATTCAAAAATACTCGCAGGGAGACGAGATGGCTAAAGTGGAGATAGACTTGCTGGATCCATCTTTAGATAATAGGTAGGGGATATTATTTCAAATGTAGTAATGAGGGATAACGCGTATATTACGTAATATTAATTTATTTGCCCTGAAGGTCACTACTAGATGACCAGGATTACTTGCCAATAATTTGCCTCGCTTCTTACATTGAACTATTTAATGAATACTTATTATATTAATGCCTCAGTGCTTTACTTCTTAAACGTTAATTGTTCGCGTGTGTCTCATATTTGAGTTCATTGTAGTGATTGTATCTCAATACTTATTTTGTTGTTATCAGTAGGTGACATTTATGTGATTACAATGACTTATTTTGACAAGTATGAAAGTGTTAATTATTTTAAAAGTTAACATTTTTGTTTGCTGTGCTCTGTATCTACGTTTTATGAGCTTTTGTACATGTTTCTTAAGTCAGTTATTTTGTCCTATAAGAAGTGTCCTACTTATTTTTGCAAAGCAGCAATGTTGTCCCATAGTCCAATACACCCAATGTATTTACTAGTTGGGTGATTAATTATACTGATGCATTATTTTAGTAATAAACTATTCGATTGGAGTCGCGTATTTGTTTACTGTGGATGCTTCTGGTATAATGTGTCCGCAGTTCTGTCTTGGGCTGGTGTAGTGAGGGCCCTTGGATTGTTTTATAGAAAGGCTGCATAGCCGAGTGTCTGCATTCATTAGTCGTGTAATTTAATATGAGAGTTCAGTAGAGAGCTGTAAGGTGAGATTAATATGATTAATGTTTTGTTTCAGTGGTGATGGAGATGATGAAATATTAGGAATGGTGGATGACAGTCAGTTTGGTAAGACATCCTTATTATATTATTATATATGAGACTTACAGTGGTTCCTAAGGTCAATAGCTCCTCACAGAGAGTCAGTCTCTACAGAGAGTCAACCTATTATAGAATAGTTAGTTGTACTGTAAAGCAAGTAGTTGTATGGGATGAGTGTTCCATTGTATTGCAGGCAGCAGTGAGTCTGACAAGAAGTTACTGGAGGCAGGAGGGGGGGACATGTCCTATACTAATTATTATAGAGATCCACGTGAGCTAATTGTTATATTACATCTACTTGTACCTGTGTATGTGTGTACCTCTACCTGTGCCTACTAGGGGACAAAATAACTCCATCCCCTAACTAATACATACATACAGTGTTCTGTCTTCACTTGTAACTTGCTAACAGTCTGTTGTGTGTGTGTGTTATATATTACTTATTTTTGTTTGGCATTGTCACAGGGTTAAAGTCTGACTTACAATGCCGTTGCCGGAATTCCGGGGCAGGCTGGCAGCACTGTTACTATCACACAAGATGTGCTGCATGGTTTGTTTCGGGTGTCCATAGTCACACTGCGAATCATCCCATATCCGGGGATTATTTAGGGGTCACGATTGCTGTGGTGTATATTTCCACAGCAATCGTGACCCTCCTTGAGCCTGTTGAGTTCACAGCCTGTGAGAACATTGGGTGTTGAGTTTGTTGAGTTATATGGTCTGTGACGTGTTGAGTATTACGGACTGCTCTGCCCTGTGATTGTTTCTCCGTTCCTCTTGTAGCTCCTATGTGCATACTGTCCTGGTACTGTGCTGTGTCTCCATGGGATTGTAGTGGTGTTGGGGCTGACTCCCTCACATGTTGCATTTAATATAATAATACTAGGTACCATACAGAATAGTGCTTGGCATAAAGTAACTTGTTACATGTTTTGATTAATTAACAAGTTAGGATAGACAGTTATTTAATCTAACTGAAGAAAGACAAATTATCTTAAGGGCTTATTAATTAGTCTATAAGCTCAGGGTTTTGCGACTCGCCTTAAATATGTAGTGTGTATATGAATGATGAGTTTATTAGTACATATAATTGATTGGTTATTGTTTGCAGCTGGCAACACTGTGACGTACCGCCTGGTAATGTCTCAAGATGAGGCCCCGGGGAACACTTCCCTTCAGCCCCAGCCCCAGTCGCATTACACTTCCACTGCAGTGAGTTCCAATGGGCAGCCCTCACAGCCTATGCCAACTGTTCTAGCCAACTCTGTTAATGGTACCTACCCTCCTGTATTGCTCTCTGTGTCACTGTATAGTCTATAGCCTGTAGCCTATAGTCTAGTGGAGGAAGGAGATTATAATAAGGGGATTACTATTGTTGCAGGACAACTGTATGTGATAGGGAACAGTGATATGTTCACAGGCTCCACCAACAAACAATCCGTGTCCAGAGAATCACATGGGAAGGTTACAACTATTCTAAAGAAGGTGATTACCTGTCTTAGCTTTACTCTCTACACTCTGCACTGTATAATATTATGATGTATGAATGTTTGCAGCGAGATGATAGAAGAAGAGCAACTCACAATGAAGTAGAGAGGAGACGACGAGATAAGATCAATAGTTGGATATTTAAATTAGATAAGTTAATCCCTCGTAATGATGTGGTGGACAAGATAGTAATGGAGAGTAAAGGAGGAATACTTGCCAAGGCCTGTGAGTACATCACTGAGCTCAAGGAGAATGAAGAGAGGTAATGTGTATTATATGTTCTGTAGTCAGTCACACCACCAGGTGAGGGCACATCTTACAGGAAGGTGCTAAGAACAGTAAAGTAATAGGTTTATGGAAAAGTATTGGTATTTGTATGCAGTGGACAAGTGAGCCCAAATCTTCATACAATTATGTAGCTCTAAAGGACATCACTGTCATTCTAATTCTGTCAATATTCCCAATACTATTTTCTACTCATTGTTTAAAAACAAGCAAATCACATTAACAGTAACTAATAAGTAAATCAAAATAAATTGTGTAGTAGAATGTTACAAAACATGACAGGAGTGGCGCACCAAAGATCAGACTTATTGTAAACTTAATATCTTCCAGTCAGCCATCAGATAATAGAATGATGTGTGTTTGATTGCAGAGTGGAGGCTTTAGAGAAGGCAAATAAGAAGATGGCATCTGAAGTGGCCACTCTGATGCTCCAAGTGAAGGCCTTAAAGAAGACTAATGTCCAAATGAAGACTTTACTCAGCCAACAGGGAATCACCTTCCATTCTGACTCTAGTGAGTCCCCCTCATAGCCTCCCCCACCCCTCCCCCCACCACTTCACTCTCATGTGTCTTAATCATGTACATGTATATTTATGTTAAATCATTATACATACTTACTCATACACTCTCTGGCAAATATTATTCTCTGTTGTGTGTGTGTAATATGAATACTCTATGAATGATACAACATGTCTCTATAGGACTAGAGGATCAACAAACGGGATTAAAATTTATTAGAAAGAAGATTTCAGGTTCCATCTGAGAAATAGTAAGAGAATTTGAAATATTATTGTATGTACTTGTGTGTACACACACACACACACACACACACACACACATATATAGGAGATACAGATACAGGTATAGTGTGTTTAATAATAATAATTATAGTAATGTTGTTTAATTATTTGTAAGTACATGAAACAATATTGTATAATATGTAATAGGAAAATAAAACAATATCCATACATCATAATATATTATATAATATACTCATATGTTCCACCAGTCGCCATCCCCTGAGATATTGACATTGTCTTACTAACTCCCCCCATGTTATCTCACACAGACACTGACACTCTCACAACTCATTAAATCTCAATTGTCTGGTACAATAGAGTTCCCTGCAGCTCTATCTATTCATTCTCCATACTGTATTAATATCAACATTAGAGTTGCCCCCATATGATTAGTAGGATGTGTATGATGTTACACCACTGACTAGGACTACACAGGGGGAGGTAGAGACATAGTATTATAAGGAGCCCTGACTAGATGGGGGGGGGGGGCTGGTAGTAATGTTGCAGTCTTTATGAAATGATAGTAGACTCACTCATGCCATGTATAACTCGACTCGGATGTACATCTCTTATATAATATAATACATAGTGTTTAGGAAGATTTCACTTTGTTTTGTTGATTTTATATTTGAATTGTTGTACAAATTAAGTTATGTAATTTTATTTAGGATATAAATATACTTACATACATACATGATATATATAATAAACCTATATAAAGTTGTTAGGATTGGTGTTGCATGTATATAGTACTATGTATGTATATATAATATGATTCCTTCAATAAATTCTCATAAAAGCTAGTATTTAGTATGATGAGTTAGTTGGGAGATGTACATATATTATACTACCTACAATACACTTGGAACATCAGTCCTACATTTATATGACATGTCCTTATTACTAACTAGAATATATTATGTGCACTTGTACTGTACTATATGTAAGGGAACTTGTGTCCCCTAAGTACAGTGTATAGAGTCCCTAGGGTACACAGCAGTAGAATATGTTCCCTCATTATATTATTTATTGAAACAGTTTGTTAAGAAGTTTTATGTTTTTGAAACAGAATGTTATTATATTTTTGTTATATGAAGTATTTTATTATATAGAAGTGAAATAATGTTTTCTTATTATTTGTAAGTAAATGAATTATTATTATTATTGTGTATGCAAAGTAAATGATTGCTTAGTCTATAGTACTGAGTATAGTAGGTAGTACTGTGTAATGTAATGTATTAAGTTAGAGAGTAGATTTTATAAAATGATTGTGTTTAATTTATAAGTTAGGGGCCTTATGATGAAACCTTAATTCTATATTAAAGTATTGCTTGGCTTTCAGTCACATCTGTATATCATATATACATACATCTTGTATATGTATATATACAATACATACAAGTACATCTTGTATACATACATGTAGTATGTAGTATAATAAGAGTGTTTCACTGGACAGTTGCCTAGTGTAGTGTTGTCTTACTATGTAATATGTATGGGTCCTGTGAGGAACATTCACTTCACACAGTCTCACCTCCAACTAACATTCACTTCACCTTATTACTGTAAGACACTAGTCCACTCTCCACTCCATGTGTAGTGAGGTACAGACTACAGATTAATATATCCAGGTACCACATACAACCAACTCACTAATCATTATACATAATATGTATGTTGAATGAGCAGCGAGCTGCCATACAACTGCTTCATAAGAGAAACATTACAAAGTTGCAGTGTCTCTACCTGGGAGATGCTAGGCTGGCCAGTGTGATGTATTCCACTCTTTGCAAGGTGTGCAGGAAAGTATTTAGGTTTGTGTATGCAAGTCCAGATGTATTGTATTGTTACAGGTGTACTACAGTATACAGTATGAGATCACACCTCACCACACCACATGTAATATTATAAATAGAGTAAAGTCATTTCACTATATGATGATTGTTTCATTTCATGTAGTGCCTACCTGCCTGTATTATAATATAATACACTCCATGTCAGATACATTGTATGAAGACCAATAATAACAATAAATTATATCAAAAATATAAGGTTTTATTCTCCATATGTATGTGAGGTACTATAGGAACATATCACTTATACATACGTGTTCTATACTCCCTCACTAATACATACTCACATTGTATATATATATATGCACTGCATAACTTATTCACATATGGATTCTATAGGAAGAGGTCCACAAGGTTTGGTTTCATACAGTATTATGTATGAGTATATAGACTAGTTACTATAGAACATAATACAAATAATAAATATGTTTATTGAAATAATTTCAACAATCATTAAACTCAAGTAACTGTAAAATAAGGATATTTATTCTAGCCTTAAATTAATTGGGTGTAAAACTTTGTTATAATATCATTATACATAATAATACTACATGTGTGTGTTGCATAGAGAAAGGCTTACTAAATATAACAAGATAACATAAGAGTGTATAGAGAGAAACCATCTCAGGCAATATGACTACCTCCAGCCACACTATATAATATCTATACTATACGCTACACACACAATGTGGATCACAGCTCTGCAATAAGTCTTATTCATTACACCATGTGTACCTAATACTAAATTGTAAAGTAAATCAAATAACACAGCAATACTACAAGTTATAATAGAAACATTAGTTCACAATATTGTCTTCAAGTTGTACAGGGAGAGGAGTCGGGGAAGAGTTCCTCCTCAGCTGCTGGTAACAAACCATCACTGAGGGGAGATGGTCCTGCCTCCTCATACAATACATCCATCACCCCCACACTCACATTACTTAACACATCTTCTCCAGTATCTACTGCAGGATCCACTGAGGGGCTCTCATTTTTTACCACATATTTGACAAGATCATCCACTAGACTATTTTTCTGTAAGGTCACTTTTAATTGTTTGGAATTGATCAATGCAGTGATGATATCCTGTGTAGTAGATTTGTTAGTTTCTGTAGTGTGTGGAGGGGGAGGGCGCCATGTTTTACTATGAACCTTCCTTACGTGAAACCCCAGGTCACCTGACTGCTTGAAGGTTCTGCTGCACTTGGGACACTTGTATGGTCTCTCTCCTGTAACATTATGAAGTGAGGTGAGGTGAGGTCTATAGCAAGTATATGTAGTGTGTATATGTGTGTGATACACTATGTAGGTAGGTACCTGTGTGTGTTCTGGAGTGTATGCGGAGGGCATCCAGGCGCACAAAGCTCATTTGGCAGACGTCGCACTGGAAGGGTCTCTCCCCCGTGTGGCGCCGCAGGTGCAGCTGCAGCTCCGTGTTGCGAGGGTAGCCCCTCCCGCAGATCTTGCAGACGTACGTCATGGTCCTTGTGTGGCGCCGCATGTGGACGTGCAGGTTGGAGTTGGAGCTCAGGGCCTTTCCACATATTGTGCACAAGTGCGCCTGAAACATTCATATTGGAACTACACCACCACTGGTACCTACTTATATTTCATTGCAAACTTCGAACTGGCCAGAAACACCAAAAGGTAAAAAATACAAGGAAAATAGGGAAGATGAAGTTACTGGAGTAGAACTACACATAGTAAATAATATGAGAATATACTCACTTGGTTTTCTTCTCGTTTTTCTAATATTTTGTTTTCTTTGTGCTTTTTCTTATGACAGTTTAAATAATTTAGTTGTGAGAACTTCTCGGGACAAACGGGACAACAGAATATATCTTTGGGATAATTGACCTGAAATGTTATGTTTACATGTAGATGTAGTGGAATACACACACACACACACAGTTATATAAGTGGAATTATTTATTACAAACCTCGTGATTTATCTGAACGTGTTTCTTCAGTTCAGATTTTTTATAAAAACCTTTGCCACATTCGGAACATAAGACATTCTTTTCACCTCTGTGCCAAGCTTCGTGCCTTTCTAAAGGACGCAATCTAATTCAATAAAAATATTCAATGTTAAAACAAATAATAAGTATTATTAATGAGACAACCTAATGAATGATTTCCCAGGGCTACCACTTATCATAATTCATATAAAATGTAGAAATAATATGAACATCAGTAAGACTATTGCAGGTTCTTAGTGTCAGTGTGAGGGAGTAGGGGATAGAGAGAGAGCTATACAACCTGGTGAATGACTTGGTACACTGGCTACAGTGGAATATTGGTAGAGCCGCTGGTCTGGCACGTCTCTGTTTCTTCATTTTACTTTTACTTGGTGAACTCCTCACAGGAGTGCTCTCTCCATATGTCCTCACTCTCCTGCAACATATTCAGTGTGTCACATCCCTCCCAGTGCTAAGTGTTACATACCATACAACATCACTCACTGTATTAAGTCTTACATTGCCTCAGTGTATTCTGTTTTTACTACTTCATCATTAGCTTCAATATATTCCTCACTGTGATTCACCTTCCCTTTGCCTTTGTGTTTAGTGTGGGAAGAGAGGAAGGGAGACATTGGCTGGACGCACTTCAACACTTCAGATAATACTTTGTTAGCGTCGTCTTCTGTAATGTATTCTGCCGTGTCCACTTCTTGGTTTATGAAACTCCCATTCAAATTATTCTCATCTATGTTAGGAATGAGATCTGGAATGTAATATTACATATATGTAGTGAATGTACTGTCAGGTAGAATGTACTCTCAGGTAGAATGTATACTGTCAGGTAGAATGTATTATGCAATACTCTGTGCAGTGCAACCAACTCACCAACTGCACTCAAATCCAATTCATTATTTAAGAAGGAGTAGGAATCATCCATCAAACATAAGTTAGTTTTGAGAATATCCGAGTCCATAGTGAGTTCTCTATCGTCTCTGGAGTCCACGTGGGAGATCTTCATGTGCTTCTTGAGGCGAGACTCTTTTATAAAATAACATTCACACTTGTCACATTTGTAGAGTGAGGAAGCAACATGGGAATCTGTAAACAAACTCAGGAGATAGTAATTGTATGGAAATACAGAGAGTAATATTACATGACACGTGACACGCTGCATACTTATGTGCTTCTGTTGAGATTTATGTTTGGTGAAGAGTTCAACACAAAAAGGACACGAAATAGTTTCATTCACTGTGAAGAGTTCTGCATGAGTGGACTTGTGTTTATTGTAACTAAACTCATCACTTGACTTACTGAAACAAAATATATAATTCACTTGATGTAGACAAGGAGAGGGTGGTGGAGTGGAGGAGGAGGAGGAGAGTAACTTACTGGCTGCAAACTTCACAAGTTGTATGAGGGAGTGGGGGGACATCAGGATGCTGCTTGGAGTGAGAGGACATCACATGATCCACTAGATCTCTACAAGACTTGTGTATGGTGTGACACACGTGACAAGAGTAACTAACCACACCACCTGATCTCTCTGTTTGTCTGTCCTCACATTCTATTAGACTATGTCTGGGACTGAAATAAATCATATTACTTACTTAATACTTATATAGTACCTACATATTGAACTAAGCCTCGTATTACATACAGACCTCGGGAAAAGTGAATCAGTGGTTGTAGGATCATACTGGAAATAATCTCCAATGTCATTCAACTCCATAATACCGAGTTCCTTCTTAAACGATGTGGATTCCCTTAATAAATATTCTTTAAGTTTAATATCAGCAGCCTCACATTGTTGCCTGAAGAAGTATGCGGTATTTGCGAGGCTTAAACATTCGTTGCATATTTGTTTTGGAAGTCCGTCATCTACAGACATCTAAAATAGAATTGAGAATCAGGCATACGTACGCATAATGTACGAATATAAAAGAAACCACCCAGAAGCAGGTAGTGTAGAATTATATATTATTAGAATTAGAATATTATTATTAGAATAAGCAATGCATTTATATGAATACATAACCTCACCTTGAGTCCAGAGCACAATGATATTACTTGTAAAACATCGTCACCCATACCAGGTTGGAACAGATCTATCAGTAGATTATTTTCTACAAGGCAGATACGACATATTCGTTGGAAATCGTATTTTAATTCACAATTCATCATGATTTATCCATAATATTAAACCACCACAAAACATAAACAAACACCACGTACGAAATGTTACACTTGACAGCCATTAACAGCTCACTGACAGGTGGCAGTGTTGCCAACACACTAAAGGGAAATGTCGCTAACTGGTGGTTCAAAAATGTTCAAAAGTCCTCGAGATGTCGCAAGATCATTTTTTTATAAATGAATTTGGCCTTTTTTATCGAAACTGTTATGAATCGACAAAACAACTTCGTTTTTTTCCATAGTTATCTATCTACTTATTTATTTTGTGTGTAAACTTAAAAAAATACTAATTACCTATCCCTCGTCGGCGCCGAATAGCTGATGTTTTATTTACTTTACCTCCAGCAAGCCAGGCATTAGAGGAGTGGTCGGAAACCTTTTGAGAAACTGGGTAAAAAAAATATTTTGATAAGTCTTCAAAAAGAGCGTTCCAAGTTCTTCAAAAAGAGCGTTGACCTAAAAACCCTAGGTATTGGAGTTTCGAGTGTGAGACACGTGTCCAAACAGACCAAACTATTGGTGAGTTGCTCAAATATAAATGATAGAGATACACTAATTGAAGAAATAAAATCTAGAGCAGGCGACACAATTACGGTAACCGAAGCAAAAAAGAGAGACCCATTGATTGCCATAAAAGGTATTATTAGTGGTATTACTGAGGACGAAATAAACAAGTCCCTTCGTGCTCAAAATAGGTCGCTCAGGGACTTAGAGATTAGCTTGAAAGTCAAATTCAGGCAGAAGCATAGGAATTCACTCCTATGCAATGTAATATGTTCCTGCCCTCCACCACTATATAGGTCCCTAATGAACATGGGCAGAGTGAACATTGGATACCAACGTTTGGAGATCGTGGACGAAAGTCCATTAATAAGATGTTACAACTGCCAGCAATACGGTCATATACAAACGCACTGCAAGGAGGAAACCAAATGTTCACACTGCAAGGGTAAACACCGTTTCGCTGAATGCTCGGAAAAAGATAAAGCAGCATCATGTATAAACTGCTTCAATAAGGGACTCGCCCATGACCATCCTGCTATCGATAAGATATGCCCGACAAGATTGTTGATGGAGAAGAGAGCAAGAGAACTTATAGACTACCCTGATCTATGTTAAAATCAAGCCTCGGTTTCCCTTCAATATGATTTGGAGAATCTAAAACTTGTTGAGGAAAATACCATAAATAGACCTGAAACTTTTAAACACACCTTCTCTTGCAAAAATTCACTAAAGATTTTTAGCAAAAACATCCGGAGTATCAGAAAAAACTTTGACGACCTTTTGGTCTTCATACAGGAACTCTCAGCAAAACCAGAAATAAAAATACTCACGGAATGCTGGCTAGTAGACGGAATAAATATACCAACGTTGAAAAATTATCAATGCATTACGTCGCAAAATCACATAAACAAAGCGGATGGAGTGGTTGTGTATGTGGCAGATAAACTAAATCCCTCCTCTACTGCTGTCTCCCTGAGAGAGGCATGCGGAGTACTTGTCGTGTGTGAGGAGTCTGGCTTGCAGGTCCTGGCCGTTTACAGATCACATGAGTATGTTAACAATACAGCTTTTTTGGACTCTCTTGGGCAATGCTTACAGATGATGGCAAGCAGACCACTGCCCTGCACAATAGTAGCTGGAGATATAAACATTGATCTATTGGACCAGTCACAGACACTTTGCGCTGAATACCTTGGGCTGATGTATGAAAGGGGATACATATCCACAATAAACCAACCAACTAGAGTAACTGCGACCAGCTCTACGTGTATAGACCACATCTTCATTCGCACGAAGCTGAAAGCTAAATCTGCGGTAGTGCATACTACCATAACAGATCACTATTCTACCGCCCTTGAAGTCGACATGAGAAAGAGAAATGAAACAGAAGCTGCCCAGATAACCAGGAAGACTGACTTTGCTGCCTGTGTGGAATCGATAAAGCAAGAAACATGGCAGGATGTGTGTGGAATCGATAAAGCAAGGAATCGATAAAGCTGTGTGGAATCGATAAAGCAAGAAACATGGCAGGATGTCTACGACGCAGCAGACCCTAATGAGGCATTAAAAGGTCTAGTTACAAAAATACAATGTCACCTGAGATCCCACACAAATTCCAAAAAAGTAAGTCACAAGCTTAAGAAAATAAAACCATGGATTACTACTGGAGTCGTGAAGGCTATACATAAGCGAAACAGGCTCCACCAACAAACTAAACGCTTCCCCAACAACTCGTCACTCCTAGACTACTACAGAAAATATCGCTCCATATGCCACGATATAATCAAAAACACCAAACAAAACTACTACAAACAGAAAATTGAAGACAGTGGAAACAAAACAAGGACTATCTGGAATGTGATTAGGGAAAATGTGGGTACAACCGAAAATACCAAACAAATCACGAAGATTAAAGAGGGAAACACTATGATAGAGACCGCTGATCGAATCTCAGATGTCTTCAATGCATACTTTACCAGCGTTGGATGCACCCTGGCTGAGAGCCTAACAAATAGGCTTGGGAAAACTGAAGAAGACCTGGCACGGCAGATAAACCCTCACCTCAGTGAGGATAACGCAGAAACACAACGTCTAAAATTGCAACCAATCTCGATAAATGAGACTAAAAACATTATAAAATCACTACGTGACGACTGTGCGCAGGGTCCCGATGGAGTGGGGACGAGGATACTTAAACTCTCAAGTGACCATATAGCACCTCCATTGACTCATGCCATCAACCTAAGCATAACAAAGGGCATCTTCCCAGAACATTTAAAAGAAGCAACTGTGATTCCCATCTTCAAAGGCGAAGACCCAACAGAGACAAAGAACTATAGACCCATAGCACTGTTAAATAGTATCTCGAAAATATATGAAAAAGCGGTGAAGCATCAATTAATCACTTACCTTGAACAGAACAACATTTTATCCAAAAACCAATATGGATTTAGATCTAAAAGAAGCACGGTGGATGCTATAAATGACTTAACGGATTTTCTTGTCCGAGAAATCGATAAGGGCATGAAATGTATCGGGATATTCATAGATTTAAAGAAAGCATTCGACACAGTTTCTCATTTGATTCTATTGGAACGATTGAAGGAGATAGGAGTAGATGGACTCGCTTATAAATGGCTAAATAGCTACGTGGTAAACAGGAAACAAGCTGTTAAGATTGGGAATAATATAGGTTCACTTGAGAATGTAAATTTCGGAGTCCCACAAGGTAGCGTCCTGGGACCAGTTCTTTTCCTAATATATATAAATGGTTTGTGTAAATTTCCTACTCCAGGAAAAATAGTGGCTTTCGCTGATGACACGGTATTGCTTTTCTCTGGGGATACATGGGATAGAGTTCATAAAACTGCAAACGATGAGGTAAACAAGATTAAGTGTTGGATGGATGAGAATCTACTTACTCTAAATATAGAAAAAACAAAGTTTATGACTTTTAGTATTGATGAGAGACGACAACCTCCTAATGACACGAACCTAAATATTGCTATACATGAATGCCCGTCCCAAATGGAGTCCTGCATGTGTCGTAATCTTGAGAAGGTTACAACTTACAAGTATTTGGGGATACACGTTGATCACCATCTTCGATGGCAGACTCACATAGATCAGCTAACCAAGAAAACCAGAAAACTGATATATATTTTTAGAGTTCTCAGAGATATACTGAAAAATGAAACCTTAAAATCAGTATATTATGCTCTTGCTCAGAGCACATTAGAGTATGGTATTGTCGGCTGGGGTGGAATGGCTAGTACATTACTGACTCCACTTGAAATAGCCCAACGATCTGTCCTAAAAGTTATGTTAAGGAAACCATTCAGATTCCCAACTGAAGACCTTTTTGACCTGGCAAAGGTAATGGACATCAGACAATTGTATATGAAAGATATTTTGGTGCACCTGCATAAGAATACTGCTCAATTCCAACCAAACTATGTACTAATCCATAACACTAGAAATAGACAGCAGCTTAGACCCCCACACTTTAGAACCACATTCGCCCAGCGGCACTATCCCTTCCTGGCCCCTAGACTCTATAATAGAGTGATGCCTGATATTGAGGAATCTATCTCAAGAGGTGGAGGAAACTTTAGCAGACTTGTGGTTGAATGGCTTATGACAACGGGCAGAATAACATCAACCTCGATACTATTGCATGTGCTCACCTAAATATGTCTAATCCAAAGTATTTTGATACTAAATTGCTCTCCCTTTAGTCACATGATCCACCTGTAATATTTAACTGATGCCGACTTCATAAAGCTTAGAAACACGAAAGTTTATATCTTGCTTGTGTTAATAATATACCTCTGTGTTACTGCCTCGGAACAGACCTAGTCTAGTGAGGCAGTACAATTTTCAGTGATAAGTACGACCCCTGCTTTCCGGTGTACATAAACCTTGATTTTGTTTTTTCCTTATTTTTTTTTTTCCATATTTGTTTATATTTTTATTTTATTTGTATTCCATCTCTATTTATATATGTGTGTGTATGTGTGTGTGTGTGTGTATATGTATGTGTGTGTATGTATGTGCATATGTATGTGTGTATGTGTATACGTATGTGTGTGTGTTTATGTATGTATGTGTGTGTATGTGTATATGTATGTGTATATATGCATATAAATTTATTTTATTTTATCTATTTTTACTTTTATTTTACTTTATGTTTGTATTACACCTATGTACTTATCAAGAAAATAAATATTCATTCATTCATTCATTCATTCATTCATTCATTCATTCATTCAAGTGGGTAAAAACTACAATTTTTTAAAGAATTTGATACGTCATGAAATACGCGTAAATATCGCCACAAGCGTTTTTTCGGTGGGTAATTCAATAGCGGGCAAATCGATTACTTACCCGACCTCTTAATTAGAGTGTTTTCGCCAAATAAAAAATATTTTAATTAGGTACTTCTATAATCAAAGGTTTTGGCAGAATAATAAGGCAAGTATGTAACTAGGTTCAGTGGAGTTTACATATATATACGCCCTTGGGTACTTTCATTTCCTCTAGTCTCGTCACTCCTCATTGGAAGCTCTTTGACCAAGTTCCATAGATTTTTGCGGATTGCCACTGCCACCTAGATAGTCTTTCTCTAGCCGTGCTGTAGAAATTTAGGACCACCTCTCGTTGCGGCGTTGCCATTTTCGTTGCTAAGGATATATCATAATGACAGAAAATAACAACTGCTTAACAACGTATAAAAAAGTCGTAATGTCGTGCAATTTGAATCTGCCGTGTTATTTTACAATATAATAATATAATATTTACAATAAATGTATATTGTATATTAAAATAAATATATTTTACAATATATAAAATAAATGTAATTTCTACATTTCCCAATCGAGTTAAGATAAAGGTAAGATCTCTATTAAGGTATTTATTCGTATACTATATGTTATGATGTGTAGCTGAAGTCTTAACTGGTTTGACTGAATCATTAACTATTATAATTATAAAAAAATATATACATAAATAGGGATATAACTGAAGAAAAGCAGGGTTTTTAACCATCTTATCTTTTTCTCTACCTTACCAAAACCTACCAAATGACATTTTGTTCGAGTTGATTGAACATTGTGGATCAGTGAATTCAACCTCCGGTCTGCGGCCGGATATTTTCATTTTATTTACTGTGGTGCACTTCTCTCGGGTTTGTGCGACTTTCCAGAGCACGGTTATTATGTACATTGCGAAATTAAAGTTTTTTTCAATAAATATCAGAATATTCAAGGTCAATCGAAATCACCTATACCTACTTATCATATCCACTCCACAATTAATAAGCAATATGTATATATTTTTCCAGATGTCAGATGGTGGTGGCAATCAAATCATGACGATAAAATGTAACTTTCAATCCCAATGGCAATTGATATTGTGAAGCCAGTGTCACATGGTTTTACAGCTTACATAACTGAAAGACAAGGAATATATCCTGAAGCTACATTCCTTCACCAATAGCAAATTAATAGGCTGGTTAAAAAGTATATCCCTTCTTCTTGCGTATATGAAATACCTACATAGCATAATTTGTGCATTTTTCTATTTTAGTAATTCCTTTTGTTAAACATTCTTCTTTACTTATTACGGCTTTGCACCGAATTTACGGGTGATGCTGCACACTTTGTTAAACATTATGAGTTCAATAAATAAATATGATTATTTTACTTGGAAAAACCTTTGTTTTTAATTATACCTTTCTTGGAGTTCAATTTGATGAGAATTTCTTTATATTCTGTGACTATATTTGCACCGGCGCAGATTATATATGTACCTACCTATTACCTACTCTGTTGCGTTACGAGGTTTGACAGAACTGCTTACACTTGCAGTTCACTTGCGACTTCATTACTTATTATCAGAGGACCACGCATTACATATATTCTATTATGAAATTTGACAGGAGTGGTGGTCCGATTTGATCAATTTGCTATGTTGCCAACTGTTACAGCATGGCTAGAGTACCTACTCTAGGAGGCGTTGGGATTGCCCTTTATAAATCCTTCTAGGTACTTGACTTTAGTTCTGCACTATAATATGATTAAATATTTTGTGTAGAACAAAATTTGAATGATGACACTTGATGACATTAATAGTGACAACTTTGACAAGTAGGTTAATGAATCTGACACCATTCTGGCTGTTATCAATCTGACAAACGCACGTATCTTATGTCAAATATGACGTACACCGTACAAGTAGTGTTGAATTTGAAATAATGTTTTTTCATGGAAAATACCAGTTCATTAAGTCAAGTGCGGTTTATAAAAGTACTACAAGTTCATGAAGCCTGATAAATTTGTCCGAAAAAAAGAAATAATAATTTATTATGCCGATCATAATATCATGGGCTTCCACATCAGACACAGAGGTGTCCAAGAAGGAGACGATATTTGCTGCAATGATTGTATTGGTAACTATACACACCTTTACTCTACCTACTAGGGAATACTGACTTGGTCATTGAGGATGTAGGCACAAATAAAGATGGAGGCGTGACGAAGTTATGACCTACATACGATATGACGATGTTATGACTTACATTCCATATGACGATTTTATGACCTACATACCACATGACGATGTTATGACCTACATACGATATGACAGTGTTATGACCTGCATACGATATGACGATGTTATGACCTACATACGATATGATGGTGTTATGACCTACATACGATATGATGATGTTATGACCTACATACGATATGACAGTGTTATGACCTACATACGACATGATGGTGTTATGACCTGCATACGATATGACGATGTTATGACCTACATACGATATGATGGTGTTATGACCTATGTACGACATGACGATGTTATGACCTACATACGATATGATGGTGTTATGACCTACGTACGACATGACGATGTTATGACCTTCATACGATATGATGGTGTTATGACCTACATATGATATGATGGTATTATGACCTACATACGATACAACGATGTTATGACCTACATACGATACGACGATGTAATGACCTACATACGGTACACGGCAACTATGACATAATAGAATGACACATTGACACCTGTGACATAGTAGAAATAATTCTCCACAATGGAGTTCTTGTGGAAATTGCTTTACTTATTATCTTTATCAGTGGTTAGGAAACAGAAATTTGTATAATTCCTCCACTAATTTGTATAATTCCTCCATTAAGGAGTGTGAGAAAGCAGAGAGATCAGGCACTCGTGTAAACCTTTCATCTTTATAAATAGCATTTTAGGTAAAACCAAAAAACACTTAAGTAAGTCTTTATTTAAAAAGAAGAATCCATATGTTTGTTCCCACCTCTCCAACTCTAACGTGCCTACTAGTATTGTGTAAGGCTAACACATATTTATATAAAGGGATTATTATTAAGGATTTCAATTGAATTGTTGCAGGTGTTGGCTCTATGTACAATGGCTCTAGCCATCGTGTATATATTTGATACAGATGACAAGATGAAAAACACCAGCGAAGATGATAAATGTACTAACTACAAATTACTTTATGTTACATTTATTATAATGGCTACCATTAATGGATTTATGTCATTTTTCTCCATTTTTCTATTAATTGGAGTTTGCATGGTAGGTGTTATTATATATTGTACCTCCTAACTACTCGTACTTATCTTCCATATGTTTTTATTTTCGATTATTGTGCAATTCCTAATTGAAAACACTAAAGAGTCTCAATGTTTTTAGGCTCGAATATATTTTATGTTACCTTGGTTAGGGTACTCCATCCCATTCATGGTCGCCAACACAATATGTGGGATCCTAGTGGCCGTACCATCATTCAGAGAGAATAGACCTCATCAAGGAGTTTTATACATCTTTGTATGGATAGCAATACTCTGTGAGTTGAATGGCTGTGTAATTGTCGTAAGTGTCATACAGGAATATGTAGGGAACATAATTAATTCATTTTATTATTGATTCCAGGTCTAGGAATAATTGCTATAAGTTATGTCTATGATCATTACAAGCAACTCAAGAGATAAATCTTCCAGGGAATGTCTACTACAACTTTTGTTTTATTTTACCAATGACATAAAATTACAACTCGTGATTATTGTTATTAGGAAAAATATTAAAATAATGAAATACCTACATATTGTAGTTGTTATTGGAGTGTCCGCTACGGCATATATTTAAATCCCACATATGTAGGAATTTCGTGGAAGAAACTTTTGGTATTTTTTGAGATGTTTTATTTTAAAATGTATAAATTAATGATACAATTAATAGAAAATATCATTTTCTATATACTTAATAAAAATATACATAGCATCTAAATTTGACGGAAAAGTTATTTTAGTGTAAAGTAATTGGGAATGGAGAAATACTATAAGATATTTTAGTACCTACATATACTTTCAATTTAGACAAGCCTAGACCATTTTTTCTCTTAAAATATAATTATTTTACCTTATTTATTTGTATTTAAAGCTAATCGTAAACAATTGGCGAACAAAAAACATATTTGAGATTGCTATATTATTGCAAAGCTCTTGTGAAAAACACCCTACATATGTGGGATTTCAATATATGCGCCCTTACGATTCAATATGGATACAATATGTACAAGCTGTATGCTGTACCTTATAAATAAGATGGTAGGCAGCTAGTCCCTGTCCCCGCATACATTGTGAGTATAAGAAAGAATGAATCGAGAGCTAAACTGTAAATAAATTATTTGCTCTTCCCTCCTGTGAACATTATCCAAATAGTTAACCAAAAACCAACGAAATATACCTCCATAGTCTTAAACCCCTATCTAAAGCTATCTGCTAAGGCACCTGCAGTATGTTGTGAACATTGTATTGATGATGGTCATATCATATCAATGGCCCAATAAATACGACCCGAAATGCGTTCTGCCAAAATAATGAGTTATACCGGTTCTATGGCTCTATACAGTTTGATCACAAACTCGGTGTATTTCATAATACTTGGATTCCCCTCTTCCAATATCGTCCCCCACCATGACTTGAGCAATATAAAAGTAGTTCTTTCTCTTAGTTCGTTAGTTAGGTTAGGTTAGGTTAGGTTAGGTTAGGTTAGGTTAGGTTAGGTTAGGTTAGGTTAGGTTAGGTTAGGTTAGGTTAGGTTAGGTTAGGTTAGGTTAGGTTAGGTTAGGTTAGGTTAGGTTAGGTTAGGTTAGGTTAGGTTAGGTTAGGTTAGGTTAGGTTAGGTTAGGTTAGGTTAGGTTAGGTTAGGTTAGGTTAGGTTAGGTTAGGTTAGGTTAGGTTAGGTTAGGTTAGGTTAGGTTAGGTTAGGTTAGGTTAGGTTAGGTTAGGTTAGGTTAGGTTAGGTTAGGTTAGGTTAGGTTAGGTTAGGTTAGGTTAGGTTAGGTTAGGTTAGGTTAGGTTCCCGTGTGGGGTTTTCGGTCCCCCATCGGGCGCGTCCTCAGGTGGTGGATAGAGGAACGGCTTCACGGGAACATTCCTGTGGTGCTACCAGGGAAATAAAATACCTGGCGCGAACCAAAACCGAAACTGTCCCAAGCTAAGGTGTGAGATTCCGTGCCGAAGGCTGAATGGCACTGGGGACAGACCATCAATCCCAGTGTCGCGAACGGATCCCTGGGGGCACCAGGCGACACCCCCTTGTAACATAGCCCTCCATGCATAAGAGGCTCTGTGTGTGGCGACTTTATTTTTCCTCATGACTCGTGGGAACAAAAATGGAAAATAATACCGAAAATGGAAGCGGAAATGGAAATGGTGACGACATCGGAACGACTATGGACTTGACTAAGGATTACAAAACGGCGGATAGGAACGCAGCAGAAGAGAGGAGGATATTTGCACGCAGGGATTCCCTACGTAGAACCCCACCCCCAGGCTCACCAGTCGTACTTCTCGACATCAGCCTAGAGACGACACCAGGCGACAGGGTGCCAAAAAAGAGAAAGGTTGCCCCCAGCCCTGACCAGCCACCGGGAATTGAAGGGCGCACGGAAAGAAAAAAGCTCCCACCTAAAGAGCTAACCAGACTTAAAAGCAAAATAGAAGAACTCTCCCAGTATGTGAAAGCGAACAAAAATGTCCATAAGGATATCAAACAGATGACTGCACAGCTAACGGGATTGATGTCCCAATATGTCACTAGACAAAAAGCGGACGATGAATTGCTCGAGGAGAGGATGTCTAACCTAAACCGAAGATTGGACGAACAAGAGCAAAAAATAGGGACTCTAGAGGTGGAGCTCTTAGCTCATAGAAATAAAGGCAACAACACATTCCTCGAAGAGGCACTTCTCGATTACAAAAAGACAGATCAGACGAGCTGCCTCAAATGCAGGGACAAAGAAAAATTGGAGCCATTCGATCCGAGCTCGTGCGACGAGCTGGACTTCCCGGCACTGATGATTAAAGTGAGAGAAAAATGGACCGAGGAAAGCCTGAAGAGTGTACAAATAAAGAGAGAGGATTTGCTCAAAGCATACAATGGAAGACTCGTATACGTGCATGGCGAGGAAGACAATAACAGTGACAGCACGAAAATATTCGACAGATATCCAGAAATCTTGGAAAGTCGAAAAACAGCGTGCCAAAATGGCAACTGCGCGCATATCACGCAGGCAATCACTTACGACTCTGACAGCTCACCAGTGACTATTAAAAGGAGTGTCTCAGTGTTTTTCGCGGCTACTCCCCTGGAAGATGAAAAAGGACTCTCTGACTTCTATGACTTTTTATGTCAAATAAGAGAATTAACCTTTAAAGAAAAGGAGACAAATATCACAATAGTGGCCCCAAAATCAGTCAAAATAAATATTCTTAGGAAATTGGTAGCGGCTATCTTTCTAAAAATGGAGTGCGCAATTGACTTAAGGATAACTCATCGCAATCCAAAAGCAGAGACACGTGAAAAGCGACTCGAATCGCTGGAAGGTGACACAATATTAATAGAGACAAACGAGGCATCATACGCGGATGTGGCCCGGAAGTTGAAGGATGGTCTATGTAACAAAGAAGATGCAGAAAATATCAACAATATAAGAAAAACTAGAAAAGGAGGGATAATCCTCAAAACATCTAAGGAAGCAAAGAACCTGTCAGAAAACATCAAAAGTATTCTTAATGAAAGCAAAGTTAGAATTCTTCCAAAGGTCAAAAAGAAGGTCCTGCACATAAAAAATATAGACCCTTCGGCCGATACCGAAGATATCAAGAGGTCCCTGCAGAAGATTGGTATCGCACATCCAGATCTATGCGAAGTCAGATCTTTAAGACCAATTGGAGAGGAAAATCAAGCTTGCACAATAATTATGGAAAAGGGTGATGGAGATAAAATTTTGCAACACAGAAGACTTAGAATCGGTTTCTCAACTTGCACAGTGCGAGAGAGAACACACATCCAACAGTGCTATCGATGCTGGAATTTTGGACATAAGGCGTCATCGTGTGCGGAAAAGGACCGGTCCAATCTATGCAGAAAGTGCGCACAAGAAGGCCACAGCGCAAAAGAATGCACAAACCAACCATTCTGCTCGCTGTGCGAGGTAGCAGGACACGCGGCGGGGTCAAACCGATGCGCCGTTCTAAAAAAGGCGATTGAGGAGAATCAAAGAGCAGGGAAAAAGACGGACCATAGTTCAAATAGAAATAAAAGAGAAACAAAACAGACAGCTCGAGATAACAATATACATG
The DNA here is from genome assembly GCA_963576895.1 of Ceraclea dissimilis. Classification (NCBI taxonomy): domain Eukaryota; kingdom Metazoa; phylum Arthropoda; class Insecta; order Trichoptera; family Leptoceridae; genus Ceraclea; species Ceraclea dissimilis. The sequence continues at coordinate 17,102,255 of OY756372.1, forward strand.
AAGGACACATTTAACATCTTGCAAATAAACACGGGCAGAAGTCTGGCATCGCATGACATGGCTCAGATAGTGGCCAGAAACACACAGGCGGACATACTGGTTATAAGCGAACCAAACCTGAGTAAATGCAGAGGGACGCACTGCTACGCAAACGAAAAAAAGGACGTTCTTGTACAAAACATTAGCAAAAAATATAACATAACAAAATATAAATCTATTGACGGGGCAGTTAGAGTAGAAATCGAAGATTTTGTCATATACAAGGTATACTTGAGCCCAAATACCTGCACGATACAGGACTTTGAAAAACAGCTCCACGAAATACAAACGGATATGGCCGACAAAACACACAAAAGGCTGATAATACTTGGAGATTTTAACGCAAAGCATCCAGCATGGGGGGGAGACAAGACGAATAAAAAGGGTGTGTGCCTGTTAGAATGGGCAAACAGTCTTAACCTTAATATACTAAATGATGGCAAAAAACCCACCTTTGTTGGACATAACGGCATATCATACATAGATATCACACTAGTAAACACGCAAGCCATGAAAGATACCACATGGGAGGTCCTGGAGGACGAGCCTTTGAGTGAACATCGGTTTGTATTGACAAAATTGGGACATGGAAAAACCAAACTAAAACGCAAATACATATACGGAGCCACAAATCCGACAACTCTGTGCGATGAATTCAAAAGAATTACGATAAATAAAGAAATAAACGCAGAAGAGTGCGAAAGGGCAATGGTAGAAGCTTTCAAACGAAGTACAGCAAAAATAAGAGCTAACGATGAAGGGAAGATGCCCTACTGGTGGACAGCAGAAATACAGGACCAAATAAAAGAAACGCGAAAGAAGAGGAAGAAATTCCAGAAGTGCCAAAATAACTCCGAAAGAATGATCCTAAAAAAGGAATACAAAGACTCAAAGGACGCCCTTAAAAAGGCTATAGTAACATCAAAGAGGAGAAACTGGGACCAGCTATGCACAAAACTGAATGAGGATATCTTCGGGGACGCGTATCAAATAATAAAAAATCAGCTACGCAGACCAAGTCCTAGGACTCAACTCCAAAAAGAAGAAAAAGAAGAGGTTTTTAAGCAATTATTCATGACAAAACCGGCTAAGCTCCTACCCAAAGTCTATGGCCCAGAAACGTCAGACGTCTGGAGGACGGTCTCCGAAAGAGAAATGAGAGAAGCCATAAGAAAAATCAAGCCAGGCAAAGCCCCAGGTCCGGACACAATCACACCGGACGTCGTGAAATTATTAGTGTTAAAGAACATGGAATATTTCAAGGTACTGTTTGAAGACCTTATAAGAAATCAAAAATTTCCCAAGTCATGGAAAACCGCCAGACTGGTTCTCATCGAAAAACCTAAAAAGTCAAACGCAGAGGAAACAAAATACAGGCCGATATGCCTGCTGAATGTTCTTGGAAAACTTTTTGAAAGTGTGATCAATAATAGACTGATAGCGGAACTCGGTGAATCCGGCTTGAATGAAAATCAGTACGGTTTCAGGAAAGGAAGATCCACAATCGATGCTATAAATAAGATAATACACCTAGCAAAAGAGGCAAAAAAGCAAAATAAATTAAACGCCTTAATTCTGATCGATGTTAAAAATGCCTTTAATACAGCGTCTTGGCCCACTACAATCAATAAATTAAGAGCTAAACAAGTAAGCCCCTACATGGTGAATATTATTACAGAATATTTCACAGAAAGGCAGGTAATACTGGAGAAAAATAATAGCAAGGAGATAGGCGGTGGAGTCCCACAGGGCTCGGTCCTCGGACCCACACTTTGGAACGTCATGTATGATGACATCATGTCGCTAGACGTACTTGAGGGAGTCGAGCTGGTGTGCTACGCAGACGACCTCGCGATATCAGTAACTGCCGCGACACAGACGGATCTGGTAATCAGGACAGAAACGGCTCTACATTCCGTTGCTTCGTGGATGAAAACCAACCACCTAGAAATAGCAGCCCAAAAGACCGTAGCCATAATTCTCAGCGGAGAGAGACGCGTACGAAACATACTGTTTGAGATGGAAGAAGAGAAGGTGACCCCCTCAAAGGAGGCCAAGTATCTCGGAGTAACGCTGGATTCCGGAATGAATTTCGGCAAACATATAAAGAACGTCGGTGAAAAAGCACAAAAGACGGCAAAAGCGCTTTGTTCAATACTGCCAAATACAAAGGGACCGGCACACAAAAAACGCGCAGTATTGGCATTGGCAGTCCAATCGGTGATTCTGTATGCCTCACCGGTGTGGGCAGAAGTAACGAGAAAAGAAAAACATGCAGAAGCTCTCCTAAACACACAGAGGACAATGGCACTAAGAATATGTAGGGCGTACAGGACAGTATCTACCCAAGCAGCTTTGGTGTTATCTGGACTGGTGCCGGCTACACTAGTGGCGGAGGAAAGAGCCCGTATATACCGTAAGAAAAATGAAATAACACCAGATGAGGTAAAGGAAGAGAGGAGACTCACTATCGCCAAGTGGCAAGAGATATGGAACACCGCCCCAAAAGGCAGATGGACGCACACACTAGTAAATGACTTAACAACATGGACGGAGAGGAAGCATGGTGAGACTACATACCGCATGACGCAGTGCATGACAGGACACGGCGTGTTTGGAGAATTTCTCTATAAAATACAGAAGGCCCCTAGTAGGGCTTGCACGTACTGTGACGCGGAGATAGATGACGCCAAACACACAGTCTTTCAGTGCCATAGATGGAACACGGAGAGAAAAAACCTAGAAAGAAAAATAGGAACGACGTCTCTGACACCAGAGAACATAGTTCCAGCGATGTTACAGAAAAAATCAAACTGGGACGCTGTAGCAGAATTCTGTGAAGAAGTAATAAGTGCAAAAGAAAAAGACGAAACTACCTAATTAAACAAGACAGATGCTGCACCAAGGTAGGCCAATAGGCGGGGACTTGGCTGCAAGCAGGAGAAGAGGGGGGGTTTTAGCCGGTGCGAGTCCGGCACTACCCGACCATAATGGCCGGGTGTCCATAAGGGATTTCCCCTCCACAAAAAAAAAAAAAAAAAAAAAAAAGGTTAGGTTAGGTTAGGTTAGGTTAGGTTAGGTTAGGTTAGGTTAGGTTAGGTTAGGTTAGGTTAGGTTAGGTTAGGTTAGGTTAGGTTAGGTTAGGTTAGGTTAGGTTAGGTTAGGTTAGGTTAGGTTAGGTTAGGTTAGGTTAGGTTAGGTTAGGTTAGGTTAGGTTAGGTTAGGTTAGGTTAGGTTAGGTTAGGTTAGGTTAGGTTAGGTTAGGTTAGGTTAGGTTAGGTTAGGTTAGGTTAGGTTAGGTTAGGTTAGGTTAGGTTAGGTTAGGTTAGGTTAGGTTAGGTTAGGTTAGGTTAGGTTAGGTTAGGTTAGGTTAGGTTAGGTTAGGTTAGGTTAGGTTAGGTTAGGTTAGGTTAGGTTAGGTTAGGTTAGGTTAGGTTAGGTTAGGTTAGGTTAGGTTAGGTTAGGTTAGGTTAGGTTAGGTTAGGTTAGGTTAGGTTAGGTTAGGTTAGGTTAGGTTAGGTTAGGTTAGGTTAGGTTAGGTTAGGTTAGGTTAGGTTAGGTTAGGTTAGGTTAGGTTAGGTTAGGTTAGGTTAGGTTAGGTTAGGTTAGGTTAGGTTAGGTTAGGTTAGGTTAGGTTAGGTTAGGTTAGGTTAGGTTAGGTTAGGTTAGGTTAGGTTAGGTTAGGTTAGGTTAGGTTAGGTTAGGTTAGGTTAGGTTAGGTTAGGTTAGGTTAGGTTAGGTTAGGTTAGGTTAGGTTAGGTTAGGTTAGGTTAGGTTAGGTTAGGTTAGGTTAGGTTAGGTTAGGTTAGGTTAGGTTAGGTTAGGTTAGGTTAGGTTAGGTTAGGTTAGGTTAGGTTAGGTTAGGTTAGGTTAGGTTAGGTTAGGTTAGGTTAGGTTAGGTTAGGTTAGGTTAGGTTAGGTTAGGTTAGGTTAGGTTAGGTTAGGTTAGGTTAGGTTAGGTTAGGTTAGGTTAGGTTAGGTTAGGTTAGGTTAGGTTAGGTTAGGTTAGGTTAGGTTAGGTTAGGTTAGGTTAGGTTAGGTTAGGTTAGGTTAGGTTAGGTTAGGTTAGGTTAGGTTAGGTTAGGTTAGGTTAGGTTAGGTTAGGTTAGGTTAGGTTAGGTTAGGTTAGGTTAGGTTAGGTTAGGTTAGGTTAGGTTAGGTTAGGTTAGGTTAGGTTAGGTTAGGTTAGGTTAGGTTAGGTTAGGTTAGGTTAGGTTAGGTTAGGTTAGGTTAGGTTAGGTTAGGTTAGGTTAGGTTAGGTTAGGTTAGGTTAGGTTAGGTTAGGTTAGGTTAGGTTAGGTTAGGTTAGGTTAGGTTAGGTTAGGTTAGGTTAGGTTAGGTTAGGTTAGGTTAGGTTAGGTTAGGTTAGGTTAGGTTAGGTTAGGTTAGGTTAGGTTAGGTTAGGTTAGGTTAGGTTAGGTTAGGTTAGGTTAGGTTAGGTTAGGTTAGGTTAGGTTAGGTTAGGTTAGGTTAGGTTAGGTTAGGTTAGGTTAGGTTAGGTTAGGTTAGGTTAGGTTAGGTTAGGTTAGGTTAGGTTAGGTTAGGTTAGGTTAGGTTAGGTTAGGTTAGGTTAGGTTAGGTTAGGTTAGGTTAGGTTAGGTTAGGTTAGGTTAGGTTAGGTTAGGTTAGGTTAGGTTAGGTTAGGTTAGGTTAGGTTAGGTTAGGTTAGGTTAGGTTAGGTTAGGTTAGGTTAGGTTAGGTTAGGTTAGGTTAGGTTAGGTTAGGTTAGGTTAGGTTAGGTTAGGTTAGGTTAGGTTAGGTTAGGTTAGGTTAGGTTAGGTTAGGTTAGGTTAGGTTAGGTTAGGTTAGGTTAGGTTAGGTTAGGTTAGGTTAGGTTAGGTTAGGTTAGGTTAGGTTAGGTTAGGTTAGGTTAGGTTAGGTTAGGTTAGGTTAGGTTAGGTTAGGTTAGGTTAGGTTAGGTTAGGTTAGGTTAGGTTAGGTTAGGTTAGGTTAGGTTAGGTTAGGTTAGGTTAGGTTAGGTTAGGTTAGGTTAGGTTAGGTTAGGTTAGGTTAGGTTAGGTTAGGTTAGGTTAGGTTAGGTTAGGTTAGGTTAGGTTAGGTTAGGTTAGGTTAGGTTAGGTTAGGTTAGGTTAGGTTAGGTTAGGTTAGGTTAGGTTAGGTTAGGTTAGGTTAGGTTAGGTTAGGTTAGGTTAGGTTAGGTTAGGTTAGGTTAGGTTAGGTTAGGTTAGGTTAGGTTAGGTTAGGTTAGGTTAGGTTAGGTTAGGTTAGGTTAGGTTAGGTTAGGTTAGGTTAGGTTAGGTTAGGTTAGGTTAGGTTAGGTTAGGTTAGGTTAGGTTAGGTTAGGTTAGGTTAGGTTAGGTTAGGTTAGGTTAGGTTAGGTTAGGTTAGGTTAGGTTAGGTTAGGTTAGGTTAGGTTAGGTTAGGTTAGGTTAGGTTAGGTTAGGTTAGGTTAGGTTAGGTTAGGTTAGGTTAGGTTAGGTTAGGTTAGGTTAGGTTAGGTTAGGTTAGGTTAGGTTAGGTTAGGTTAGGTTAGGTTAGGTTAGGTTAGGTTAGGTTAGGTTAGGTTAGGTTAGGTTAGGTTAGGTTAGGTTAGGTTAGGTTAGGTTAGGTTAGGTTAGGTTAGGTTAGGTTAGGTTAGGTTAGGTTAGGTTAGGTTAGGTTAGGTTAGGTTAGGTTAGGTTAGGTTAGGTTAGGTTAGGTTAGGTTAGGTTAGGTTAGGTTAGGTTAGGTTAGGTTAGGTTAGGTTAGGTTAGGTTAGGTTAGGTTAGGTTAGGTTAGGTTAGGTTAGGTTAGGTTAGGTTAGGTTAGGTTAGGTTAGGTTAGGTTAGGTTAGGTTAGGTTAGGTTAGGTTAGGTTAGGTTAGGTTAGGTTAGGTTAGGTTAGGTTAGGTTAGGTTAGGTTAGGTTAGGTTAGGTTAGGTTAGGTTAGGTTAGGTTAGGTTAGGTTAGGTTAGGTTAGGTTAGGTTAGGTTAGGTTAGGTTAGGTTAGGTTAGGTTAGGTTAGGTTAGGTTAGGTTAGGTTAGGTTAGGTTAGGTTAGGTTAGGTTAGGTTAGGTTAGGTTAGGTTAGGTTAGGTTAGGTTAGGTTAGGTTAGGTTAGGTTAGGTTAGGTTAGGTTAGGTTAGGTTAGGTTAGGTTAGGTTAGGTTAGGTTAGGTTAGGTTAGGTTAGGTTAGGTTAGGTTAGGTTAGGTTAGGTTAGGTTAGGTTAGGTTAGGTTAGGTTAGGTTAGGTTAGGTTAGGTTAGGTTAGGTTAGGTTAGGTTAGGTTAGGTTAGGTTAGGTTAGGTTAGGTTAGGTTAGGTTAGGTTAGGTTAGGTTAGGTTAGGTTAGGTTAGGTTAGGTTAGGTTAGGTTAGGTTAGGTTAGGTTAGGTTAGGTTAGGTTAGGTTAGGTTAGGTTAGGTTAG